>MU151193.1:56701-67230 GCA_015584085.1 Macrolepiota fuliginosa MF-IS2 | reverse complement strand
GCAACGAGTCCCTGTTCGACTTCCTGGGTGCCATCCCAGTCGCCCCCAAGTTTCTCCGCACGCTGGTCTGTCCATTTCTGCAGAAATTCTTCCATGCCGTTTACACCATCCTGTACAGCCTGGTTGGCGACATTTATGATATCGTCGAGGAGGAGTTGAGGAGAAAAACCCAGGGCCTCGCAGATCAGGAGAGGAGGGACACTCATTAACGCATGGTCACACACATTATGTCACGTTCATTTGATATCCAGGCGAGAGAAGATGATGGATGCCGGTCGTACATACACAAATAATGGATAATGGATGATTTCCTCTGCCATCTAGAGTATCATACACATACAAAATATATACCAGTTTTTACCACCTTGATGCCGAACTCTGCTACGTTGTGTAACCTAATCCGTCGGACGTAGCCTGCCCGCGCTTTCCCCCCTCTCAGCCTCCAAAACGCACCGGTTCGCTTCGAATTGTCATTTTAGATTGTCCCAGCCTCCTGGTAAAGCAACTCCCTGCACCATTTTATATTCCAAACCTGTACAACCTGCCAGTTTTCGAAGTCACCTCATGGTCGGTTTCGCTGGGGGTCCAAAAAGCAGTTGTGGAGAAAGTCGCGAACATTAGCTCAGGGAAACGGGACATTAGGACACTTGCGAGGACAATTAGTGCTGGTGTTCAATGAAGATCCTTGAAAGTGTGGCTCCGAGATAGGAGAGTACTCTGCCAAAGTAACTCTGCTGAACCACCATTGGCGGAAGCAGAGCAGATGTGGTTTCCAGCAGCACAGAGGAAGATGTTTTGGAAGTGAGTGTCATCCAATCTTATGCCTGAGCCGATCCTTGAGCTCACTGTGACCATTGTAAAATCTTGAAGATAATCGGGAGAGGGGGATGGCGGGCCATAAAAGAGTTAATTACGCACCGAACTTTAGCAATGCGAGAAAAAGGGCATTCCGACACGGGGAATCAAACCCCGAGCTGCCGCGTGAAAGGCGGCAATGTTAGCCGTTACACCATATCGGATACATAACATTTCTCCCCTCGGAGCCATAGGTACTGAGCCTTGTCCGCTTTGGGGTGCTGAGTTTGGTGGCTGTGACAACCCAGACAGACAGGAGTTCAACCTCAGGTCACCCGACTCGGATCTCTTCGCGAAGGAAGTATGCAAGACGTGCAAGTGTGCGCGATAACTCAATCCAACATATGTGTGAAAGACATAGTGAAAATGATCGACGGTATCAAATAATTACATCTGTGCCCCACTCCTATAATGGCATCAGAGATCCATCTTATCCAGACCAAGGGACCACTATACATCCTTGCTTTGGTCCCAGCAACAATTTCACGTTTCCCTTCGCCAACTGTCCGAGCCTTCTCCAACGCGGTGGCCCGGATTCCCCGTACCATGCCCCTAATCTGAAGAGAATCTGGTACAGCTTCAAGGAAATACCAAAGAGGGGTAATACGTCCAGTCTGGACATTGCACGAGTTTATATAGAACGCTCTAAGGTTGGGGAAGTCGGTGTATGTGAAGAAACGGCAGTCCAGTCCGAGGTACAGCCATTGACTACTCAACACTTAGTAGCACCAGTATAACAATCGATGAACAAGAACTACTATCATACTGTTGTTGAACATTTGAGCTCTACATGCATCTGAATCGGTCTATTTAATGTAGTGTAACAACATTCAGCAGTTCGTGAACGACTTCAAGTGCCAAAGAAAGGTCCTTGAGACGATCGCATCGAAGAACAAGTTTTTGTCATCGCTCCCCTTCATGTCAACTATGACGTGCTCGGGTTAAAATCCGCCGCAGAGCTCCGCTGCCTGAAATACGAGCCAAATTCCGGGGGTCATTCCAAACATCAATATCTGGAGCAGGGGATCTAAGATTGAATAGGATGAAGGGCCTTTACGAGGCCACGAAGCTCCACTGGAATCAATTCATGGGGGTGGGTCTCATATAGTGATGTCAAGGGTTACATTGGCTTACCTTCCCAGCCAAGTCGGGATTTGAAAACGGATGTGAACTGATGACCAACCTTGACTGGTGGAGATGGCTGTAGAGTTCTAATGAGGACATACCCTAGGTGTACTATTGTGAGTAACACGCCTCGGTTTGAGTTGTCCACTGAAGACAAGGAATACCAGAACTCAGAAGATCATAAGAGGGGTGTCACTCGGGCGTGACTGGGCGATGGACACACTGGGCGTCTCCTGCAGCATCCAAGTCTTTCTAGCTATGGTACCCTGAAAGGGGGGTTGCACTTGAAAATATGAAGCGACTATCCCATGCTTGCGATTAAGATAGACATGGAATCAGCCGACAAGACGAGGTCCAGAGAGGACGTAACAAACATGTGATCACTGTAAATTATCATTTATTTTTAGTAGCCAATCATCTAGTAACTTGCAGGCTATATCAGGGCCCGAAGTATGACAGTCTAGGCTGGTCATGATCCTAGTACATTCTTCGACTTTTCGGGCTCCTTAGTGTTCGGACTGAGGTATAATCAATTTGTTTTAGGGTAATTGGATTGGGGCCTTCGGCCGGTACGCTTCAAGTGGTCTCTCGTCAGGAGCTAACAGGGAGGTCGATCGTATTTGTGAGTATGAGTGGAGGGTCTTGCGGATCAAAGGTGCTATCCCGTCCCGGCGAGCAACTGTAATGGCCGTTCGAAACTGGAGGGGACTGGTAGTGCCGTCATTGTTGAATACCCGTCCAGTAATTAGATCTAGTCACGAAGGCTAGACAGGTAAACTGATTGATCTGGGTCCGGAATAAGAATGATTACTGATTGGATGGAATGTCATGTCGAGATTGCGAACATACTGTATAAATATTTGATAGGTAACCGGTGGAGAGCATTGGGAAGGACAGGGAGATTCATGTACTTCTTGCCAGCTCCCGCCATGGGCCATCATTAGCCAGGTGATGGTTGCGGTCGCATGGGATGGCAGATGGCGGTCAATAGCAGCATCAAATTCAATGATGACTGCCCTCCGATGTTGAGCCTGAGGATCATCTCTAAATGCAAACGTGTTGAACTATTTGATTCCGAGGTCAAGGGTCTGGCTGTTCATCGCCGTCGGTAAGTGCAAACCTCCTCGATTCTCGGTAAGCAGTCAAGCAGAACACCTGGGTCCTCGCTTTGCGGGTAGGGTCCCGGAAAGAATGGACGGTTAGACAGGGATATGATTACTAGAGCGCTGAGCTAGGACAAGGTGGTCACTGAACAATGGAGGGGATGTGGAATGGAGGAGGTCTCATTATCTCAAGCAACTGAGGAAGTATGTAGGTGATATGTGATTGGACGAATTCGCATGGGAAATAATAAATGAAAGTGGTATTTGTCAGGGTTCGACTAGGCTCAAGTCTGGTGGGCAATACGAGGGAGAACGGGCGTTATTATTGTAGTGAGTGGAGAGGGGTGGCGGGAGGTGGGCGGCTATCAAGAGAAGAATGGGATGTGTGGCTGTGCTGTCCTGGTTTGGTCTTAGACAGGCTTGAAGGGTATGTACACTCCGTAGCTCACCCTCCACCATGTCCCTCAGCTCAAGGGCGTCCTCCAGCCATGAAATCCACCACAGAGACCTCAAGAACACACGCAGACGCAGTCTTATGACTCTGTTTTCTGCCCGCTCAGTCCCGCCACATCATATTCCGGCTCATCGTATCCGAGAATTTATTTAGTCTCGCCATGGATGACAAACGGAACTTTTTTTTTGAGTTCGCAAGCTTCCTCAAATTTCTCGGATGCCTCTGGTTAGCTTAACTCTACGTTTGGATCGCCTTGACTCAGAGACGATAACCGCTTCAGGCCTCCGATGTTACTGACAATTCGCTGTACCTGCACAATTTGAACATTGTGGGTGGCGATCTCAAAGGGGTACATGGAGATTCAATGTCTTTAGAGATATAAACTCCCTGGTGTAGGCGACTGTATTAATTTCAGATGAAGGGCAGGCGTTATTCGCGGATTGCGGGGTATCGCGGATTTCCACAGCTATTGCGAGACAAAGAAAACACAATGTCACCCATCGCGGGCTCCGCACCATATGCATCTCCGCAGTTTGGTATTCACGTAGAGGGGTCGATCCGATTCACAAAGCATGGGATATCTGATCGTTTGGATGACTATGCTGTGAAGCACGAGCGGTTTACACCCTCTCTACTACAAGTGCCAATCCCCAATCCAGTCGATGGCTGTCAAAAATTCTTCGACAGGAACTAGGCCATAATGATTGGAACGAGATATATGACCGGACGTGAGAACTCATAAAGCCTGCTGAAGGAGCTGACCGAGCGACATCCAGCTTCAGACTCCGTACATAATACCCTCTGGGAACTGCGATCACAATATGCTCATATAAACAGTTCTCTGTTAGTATATCGGTTAGTACACGCGCCTGTCATTTCTATGTCCGCGCGAAAGCGGGGTTCGACTCCCCGACAGAGAGGATCCTTTCCAAGAGAATCTTTTTTGCGACAAACGTAAATTTTTTCGGCGGCTGACATATTCGTAATATACATCGTCAATACGTAGCTCACGTTCCAATTAATTTCTGCTCAGCCCGATCTGAAGATAGACATTAAGAAAACGGATGACATGCCAGGCTTCTAACAACATACCTCCTTTGCTTCGCCCTTCGCGGTCATGTTTGCGTTACCTGTGGCCTTCCCGATAGCAATTTCTGTCTTGCCAATGGCTTTGTCCATCATGCTTGGTTTTCCCTTGACAGGCATTTCCTGCTTTGGCTCTGTGATGCGAACCTGGATAAATGCACCGTGAGCACACTGATGGATGGGTACGAAAAAGAGGGCCTACATCTGTGCCGGAAGTTGCGAAATCAGTGACACCCGCGTGATGATCTGCTGCCCTCTGGGTTGCTCGCACGCTACTGATCCTCGCGTCCTGTTCCTTTGCAAATCGTTCTCTCCCCTCTGCTGTTCCAACCATCCTGTCCTGCTCCGAACCTGTTGTCGAAAGTCGGTCCCTGTGAGCGTCAACTCTGCCGGAAGTGTGAGACCCAAAGTCGGTTGCATCTGTATCACGACCGACGATAGCAGCATCCCGGTGGCGGCCGTGACCATATAATCCATGAACGCTCCCCCTGGTAGTGTCGATCTTCCCACTTTCGACCCGCTGCTGCTCGGAAAGTAGTGCCTGTTGACGATCATGTTGGAGTTGGGATCCGCGGCGCCTTTCCTCCACGATTTGCGGCCCACAGAGTTCTTCCCCTACGAGAACGGACTCCGCCCCACGACCCAGCTCTTTTTCATGGTTTTGCTTCCCTCTACCACCTACACCACGCGGTGTGTATCGCTCTGTGTCAGACTCAAACGTTCGAACGTGCGTGGGTTCAACTGTGTTGTCGGTGGATCGAATGTATGTGACAGGACCAACGGGGATGGAGTCCTCCCATCCTCGATCAGACCACTGTCGAGCATGAATGCCTTTACCAGAATCTGGACCTGTGAGTTTGAAGTCTGTCTCCTTAATAGTGTAACCCGTCTTGCCCGCGTGGTGATTGCTTAGGCCGTAGAAACCGGTCCCCATCTCGGTGCCGTAGCGACGCTCGGTAGTGGGATTGGTCGGGTAATCACTAGAACTCTGAGGTGGCATATAATCTTTGAGATTATGGCGAGCTCGTCCAGCAGGATGACGAGTTGTCTCTGTCGCAGTACTTTCGAAACACTTGTCACTGTAGATGGTTGAATACTGAGGTAAGGCAAATTGGTGCCAAAGAGGTAACATACCGGGAACGTGTCTCATGTGATGAATTCAACGGGAGGGAAGAAGAAGCATTGGCATTGTTAGTTGGCATTGTCGCAATGAAGTTGTGGGTTGTGAACACCATCCCGCCTCTCAGAGGATTCATATAGTGGGCACTGAGACAAATGACGACATGGTGGGCGGAAGTTCCAGCTAAGTAAGTTATCAACAAAGATTAGGGGGTTGTAGTCGACCGGCCCGGGCTTCCATTGGCGTCAATTCATCTAGCCGGAGTCCAATATGTAACGCTGCAGGTCGCAGGACTCGTCTGTCCAATGCAGGCACAGACCAACTGTAAATCATGACATACAGGGGACCTAAATAGGAGGGTAGGTACACTGGTGTCAAGTCGATACGGTTTCCTATCAGGCATTAAACTCATCATTATTGACCAATGTTCACTCCACGAAATGATATCCTTTCTCTCGCTCCACTGCGTCGAACTCCAACTTCAGTAACTCCTTCCCGGATGCGTCCTTAAGTGCACACGACACACTATCACCAGGAACAACGGGACCAACCCCATCCGGTGTTCCGGTCAACAAGAGATCACCCTCCTATCCGTTGAGAATAGAATAAGCGCCGTGCCAAGCAAGAGGAAGGAACCCGAACCTCAAGTGTCATGACGGATGAAACATGTTCAATAAGTTGTGGGATCCTGAAAATCATGTCCGCAGTATTACCATCCTGCTTGATTTTGCCGTTGATCTGCATCACAGTCATTCTTCTGACATTCATAACATTCTGACAGACGTACAGCAAGATTCAATTGCAAATTATGGGCATCGACAATATCCTTCTTGGGTATCCAACCTCTAAAGATTGATGCGTGAGCATCGTTCACAGCTTAGGCCACCTACATACCCTATGGGAGTGAAGGTATCAAATCCTTTCGCTGCCGACCATGGTAGACCCGCCTTGCGCACTTTTTGCTGAAGATTACGAGCCGTCATATCCACTGCCAATGCTAACGGAGCCTCAGCTAAAGGCACATAAATGTAAGGGACCAGCAGCTTACTGTATCCAGCAATATAGGACTCCGCCTGTGAGGCTGGGATGTCACGTCCCATCTTGCCGATAACGAGACCAAGTTCCACTATTCAAGCGCAACATGAACATGGAACGCAACCAGGGTTGGAGCTTGAGGGATGTAAACATACCTTCATGATGTGCCACAATACCCTTTGGGATCTCGAGCTTGCCGCCGGAGGGCAAATAGCTTGAGGTGGGCTTGAGGAAAAAGAAAGGTTCCTTAGGCATCTCGTTCCCGAGTTCCTTTACATGCAGAGCATAATTGCGACCAATGGCCACAATCTAGATGGGTTGGTCGGAGAATAGGATGGACGAAGTTTAAGGATCCGGGTATGTCGCCGATGGTGAGGTGGAGGACAAGCGAAGGGGTTTCGAGTCGGCAGTTATGGATGCAGTATATGCGAAGAGGAACCATTAAAGACGGTCCTTATACAGGAAGAAATAATCATACCTTCTTTCCCGCCCGAACGAAGTTGGAGGCCATGGCTACCTGATCCGGTGAGTTCCTGTTCTAAGGCATGGTCAGCACCTGGAAACTTGGAAGCTTGGAAACACCAAAATGTACTCACAGTTACCCTTGACCTGACCTGACCTTCAAACACAGACAAGTAAGCCCCGAAAAACGACGCGATTCGGAGTTAAGGATGTCGACGAGGCCCACACCATCCGGATCGATACCGCTCCGGTACCCTCGTGGGAATCTGTGATGACCGAATTCGCGATTGTGGGCACGCACAACTCATGTAAGACAAGCTACTGGGCTCTGCAGCCCAGGACTCAATCAAAACAATGTTCGAGTACCTTGTCTACGTCAGTAAGTGTATTCTGGGTCCTGCTTAGTCCCGAGTTATGAATTCAATTACTGATCCACTGACGGCCCACGGAAGTCAATGCTATTCCATTCCAATCGCTCACCATCAGCCAAGCTGATCGGGGTCCAGGAGACAAGAACTTTTTGCCGTGATGTCAGCTTAATCTCTGGAGTTCCCTGGTCAAACCTTCCGAATACCTGGATCATGGATTGTTCTGTAAAGAGGTGGCCCCAGCCAAGATGACCGTTTACAACGGCCGCCTTGGGTCCTGTCAGCACCAAGCAGCCTTGGTTAAGTCTGTCTCTTCGTGTCGAATGATGTGGTGCATTTTCAGAGGTTGATCCCCTTGGCTTACGTTGTTCGGCTCAAACTTCTTGAGTGGTTCATTTTATCATAGCCTATAGATCTCTATCACTTGTTGAAGAATGTCGCTCAATCCTGCAATGCAACCGGGATTGATACTTATGTTTTTCGACATAAGAGTGCCCGCAAGGAAATGGAGCATGACAGAAAGTTTTCGTGTGGAAATGTAGCCAAGAGCGATCACCGAATCAGCGCCAACTCCACAAGCCTTCTTGGCATCTTCCCAGAAGCCAGACCCGAGGAACATGTGTGTTGGGCTTGGCGAACTCATCGCCCAGACTCACTTGGGATGCCTGGCCTTATAAACCTTTCCAGGCCTCCTGCCATTGCCCTTCCCCTCGTTGTCCTTCACCACCCCAAAACCCAACCCGTTTCACTGTTTGTACAGCCTCGGGACGAAGTTGCAGCGGAACCCACAATCGCTTCGCCTTGACAGTCGCCGTCTTCTTTCGTTGTCCGTCGGCCGCATTGCGTGTCCACCCATCAAGCTGTGAGAAGACCTCTGGGGAAGATTAGACATACTTGGACATCCGAACCTCCCACCCGACCCGTCCTATCCTCGGACATATCATACCAGTATTTCGGATAGTACCTCCTCGCGACCCAGATTTGCGGAATGACCAAGAACATACCCACTGAGGAAGAAAAGTATGTCATCAGCAGCTTATATTTCATTGGAGTTTCTCCTTGTCTCCAATTTCGTGGTCCCCTTCCAATCCCTTGGTCGTCCTGTCTCGACGCTAGAGGCTGATCTTGAGAAGCTCCTACGGGAAAGCTCATCAGTATAACCTCATACCCCCTCGATCCCCAGTACAGCTTCAAAAAGCCTTTCTTTCTCACCTCTGGTCTCCATCACAATAAGCGGCTAACGATGATGGTTAGTCCTAACCATGGTCACCTAGGAGCGTCATGGGAGATTGCTATCGTCATCGTCTTCAGTATGTCTCTCCTTGATGCCACTCTTCTCCTTGGTTAACTCCCACTTCGAAGTCATCCTCATAGCTACTCTCTTGGCGGTAACTGTATTCCAGATCCGTCGAAGGCGCAAAAGAAAACAGCGACAAGCAACAGAGGATCCGGAAGGAGGACCCAGAGAGAGGCGGCTCAAACCTAAGACAACTCATAAGAAGGGTGGAGAAAGCCGAACCGATTCCTCGTATTCTGAAGAAACGACTACCGAAGTGCCTGGGGAGCTGAGGTCTGCTGTGGATGCCAAAATCGAAGGTCATATTGATGGTGACGAAGTGCTGGCTAAGGTGCGTCGATGATTCGGAAACCTGTCGCATGAGCCCCAAGCTTCTTGGGAGCCTTTTCCCATATCCTGAACTTCTTTCTGCTTTCGCCAACTGCCTCACCTCATGTCTGGTGCTCCGTTGTTGACTTATCCGTTCATTGTTTAGCCGCCACCAACTGCTCAACCAAAACGATCGAGCAAATCATCATACCACGAGCATATAGCCAAGAAACCACCAAAATATTACTGGGATTATCGGTAATTCTCTCACTGCGACTGACCCCAGGCCGGGAAGTGGCGACTTGCCTTGTTTTCATATCATAATTACCCCTGTTTTCAGTGTTGTCTCGTGAGTCTAATTTGCTGTTCCCTGCTACTCTGGCACTGACACAACGATCTCTACAGACCTTTGTATTCCATTGGCTATGCTGCATTTTTGTACTGTTATCATCCATCGCTCTGACGCTCTCTGTTATCGTTACACATCTTCTCATTGGATAATTGATTAATAAATCTAATCCCGACCCGAGTTCTCCTAAGGGTGGTGGCGTGTTCTAGCGTACGCGTAAACGCAACGCGTATCATTTAGAATCAAGAATTCGCTCGCGTGGCAAGAACTCGTAATGCTCGCCTCTTCTTTCGACCAACCACTGAGCTACGATTCGATGTCGGCCAACCCTACAGGGATCACTGTAACGGATCTACTCTCAGGTTCCGCAACTGGGGGCTGCAGGAAATCAGATGGTGCCGCTTGCATACAAAATACTTATTTCCTCGTATCATACGCCACACAGTGACGCCGCGCAATTTCTTTCACCTTTCTCGATAAATCATAATTCTCATCTAGAATCATTGCTTCAGGGTAAGTGCTTGAAAGAAAGTAAGAGTTCAACCAAGCTCTACTGACGGACCCTAATACAGGGGACTATTGGCAGTACATATAAAGCGTCCGTCCCCCGACTAACTTATCAAGGACGCCAAGAAGATTCCGCAGACTGCCGATCCTGGCCTCGATCCCGGACGAAGTCTTGGAAACCATCTGTCAGGCTGCTGCATTCAATTACGCAGCAATGCCGGATGTGGTATCCTGATTGATCATCAAATCTCTATCAGGCTGCCCAAGGGTACAGTATATCATGTATATCATTGCAGTCGAGTCCCTCTTAATTGATAGCTATCATAACTGATAATTACAGTCGACTCTGTAATAACCCATAGCACTTTGTCCCGTCCCCGAGCTATGGGTTATTACAGAGTATGTGTTATAAGAATGTTCCGTAATTACTCAAAAATTTGATTAAAACATTGAGAATTT
>MU151193.1:0-56601 GCA_015584085.1 Macrolepiota fuliginosa MF-IS2 | reverse complement strand
CTCTTAATTGATAGCTATCATAACTGATAATTACCTTAACTGATAAGTTTGGGCCGTGACAAGTTTGGTTAGCAGAGAAAACAGCCGAAAACCGATAGTTTTTGCGTAACTAATACTGATAGTTCCTGGGGCCAAAAAACTGATAGCGCCCACCGGCGGTATGCTAAGACACCGAGTCTGAATGACCAGGGTGGTACATTTCACTTCAAAAACAGTATGTATTGAGTTGACATCCCAGTAGAATAGTATTGTATGTAGCCATGGCGAAAATTTTATGCCAGCTCATTGACTTTCTCTTCTCCATATCTGCCGAGCTTGTCCGCTTGTCCATTCTCAAACATGACAAGGAACAAGTCTGCGATGCCGAAGCTGATGCCGAAGCTCCCCCGCCACTCCCAACCATTCAAGAAATAACAAGTTCATGAGGCGAAGATGGTCATCTGTAATTACCTCTTGACTGATGAGGACAACTTGTCCCCAGAGATCAAGAAGATCTTGAAATAATTGGATTGCAAGCTCCGTTTGGATGCATCCAAGAACCTCAAGGATACTAATATTACTAACTTTTTTATGCGCAAGTAATGTCGCGGCGTTGTTTTCTCGCTGGGGCGTCCTTATAATCAACGTTGATCACCAGCGCTTACTTGGGAAGAGTGCTCGAAATAATATTACATAATATAATATGCATTTTTTATAAGTAATAATGGTCAAAACTGATAGCTGGGGGGCGTGACGGAGGCCTATCAGTTAAGAGGGACTCGACTGTATATGCCTCATGTACCGCTAGGGATAGCCGCGGCGCCCGTTGCTGGTTGGCTTGGCGTTTTCGTTGTCGGATGGAAAGTTGAAAATTTGGAAGAAACTCTTCGACTTCTTATCATTATTTTGGGTTTGCATGCCTGGTCCGATGGTGCCGGTGAGCACTTGAATGCTAGTTATCACTGTTAGGCTTGAGCCAATACGAAACCTGTTATTTGCTCAGCAAGGATGTGCTGACTAGAGCAACGAATCGACGATCCTTTGTTCAGGGTAAAAGCTGTGAGCCTGTCGGAGGAAAGGCTGGGGTAAGCCAATAGAATGCTACCGTAAGAGGTACTGATTACCCCATAGTCTGGGGGTGTTTCTGATCGCATATCCCAGAACATGAGAGTACAAGTTTGGATCGATATAAGGCGTTATGGCTCTCGTATAAGGTTCATGCTACTGGTGAGGCTTTAACAGAGAGCACTTGCATGCAGGTGTGTGTTCTGAGCATACATGAGGCAAGCCACGAGTAGTGGCGATAGAAGCGGTGTTGGGTGGAGCATCAGCCTCTTGCTGCGGTGCAGTGTCGGAAGTATTGTCGTCTCCCATCCACTGTGGCCGAAACGCCTGGGCATCACTGAAATGTGTAGAGACTCTTTAGGCCGCGATGCCCTGGGACTGTCCAGGCCAAAGCGTCAGAAAATCTATTTAGTCCGCATGATCTGTAGCGTCGCTATGTAAGACCTAGCGCATATACAACCTATCTCATCTCAGACTTGAATACCTTTATCTTTCCCTCAGCTTGCTTAAATGCCTCGATTTAAGAGCGGCGCGCTATACATGAGGACAGGAAGCCACCCCATTTCGAGGGGGAACAAGTCCTTAAGGTAAAGGAGTGGTGACAGAAGAAGGTAGCATTCCGGCGGATCAGATAGGGTGGTTGTCACTCTGTGATATGTATGTGATACTTATATATATGCTGACGCTAATGTCGCGGTCCCCCGAGATAAGCCAGTCCCCCCAGCCGCCGAATATTATAACGAAGGAAGAGTTTGGAGGTGGGAGGCAAGCGGTAGAGAGCTCAGCTTTACTGAGTGGATGGATGTACATGAGACTTGAAAAAATAAAACTCTTACAAGCGCATTCGTTGTTGGGTGCAAGCGTTGACGCACCTTTGGTTTTTGTAGGCACCATCGTTTATTCATCCTGTTCAAACTATCCTGATTTCTGCTACGCCATATGTATACCACTAGAAATCGAACCGTCATCAAAGTTATCGCCCCTATTTGCTGTGATTAAAGCCACGTGACGATGTATCAATATTGCGGCTCGTGTCATGCAACCTTGACTTTGACAAACTATGATTTCGGTAAGCTCGTCCTTCACTACCTATGAGCACAACTGACACATCTGTCTCGGCTTAGGCGTTCTTTATCTTCAACCAGAAAGGCGAGGTATGTCTTTATCCCTTCTTAAATTGCGTTCTCCAACTGGCATGGCAGGGGCTGATGCCAATGCCGATTCCATGGCCTTTCTGGAGTTACTTACCTGGTATATTTACAGGTATTGATTTCGAGACTCTACCGTACGGACTTCAAGTATGTGCCCCCCTCTTACCAGCCTGGATGTGATGCTTACAATGGGTTTGGGTGGCGTGATATGACAGACGTTCGATAGCGGACGTCTTCCGGATACAAGTTGTTTCGAATAGTGATGTCAGGTCGCCGATTATCACGCTGGGGTCGACGAGTTTCTTTCATGTGCGGATGAATAACTTGTATATCGTTGCTGTGACCAAGTGCGTACTACCTTCCTCTGGTCTCCGTTACTTCTTTGTGTGCGCGTACTCGCGTTGACTTTTTGTTGGACAGGACGAACGCGAATGCGGCGCTGGTGTTTGAGTTTTGTTACCGCTTTATCAATATTGCGAAATCGTATTTTGGGAAGGTGGATGAGGAGAGTGTGAAGAATAATTTTGTGTTGATATATGAATTGATTGATGGTAAGTCCCTTGCTTCCATTTCCCCTACTTTTTTCTCCGTTATCTATGTTGTGGCAGAGTGACTGATGTTTGGTGTGCAGAGATATGTGATTTTGGATACCCACAGAATAGTGAGATCGATACGTTGAAGAGTTATATCACGACGGAGAGTATTGTTTCAACGGCTATTGCGGCCGTATGTAGTGTTCTTATGATATGCTGACTGGCATTGCTGAAATTGAGTTGTAGGAGGAATCATCGAAGATTACATCACAGGCTACTGGAGCTACGAGTTGGCGGAGAGGGGATGTAAAGTATAAGAAGAATGAGGCGTTTGTGGATGTCGTGGAGACGGTCAACCTTAGTATGAGTGCGAAAGGTGCGTCCATCAGCTTCCTGCCACTTGTACGATGTATGCTCATCTGTGTCTAGGAACGACCCTACGTGCGGATGTGGATGGGCATATCCAGATGAGGGCATATCTATCCGGAACGCCAGAATGCAAATTCGGTCTGAACGACAAGCTGGTGATAGATAAGAGCGAGCATGGGACGAGTGATGCTGTCGAGCTGGACGATTGTCGCTTCCACCAGTGTGTCCGACTGCATGATTTCAATAGCACGAGGACAATCAGCTTCATACCCCCTGACGGCGAATTCGAGCTCATGCGGTGTGTCACAAATTCTTCCTCGCTTCAGAACACTATTAATCCTATGCAACGCACTCACAACAGCTACCGATCCACGAGCAATGTGAAACTGCCCCTCCGGATAATACCCACTGTGAACGAAATTGGGACGAGTCAAGTTCAGTACACGATTACCATCAAGACGAGTTTTGACAACAAGCTTTCGGCGACGAATGTCGTGCTCCGGATACCGACCCCCTTGAACACGACGTCCGTTGATTGCAAAGTCGCGAACGGGAAAGCCAAGTACGTGCCAGCGGAAAATGTGGTCGTGTGGAAGTACGTTTATCTCCCACTCGAATGACAGGCTCAGGGTACTTATGAGTAATATGACAGATTGCCACGTATCCAGGGCGGGCAAGAATGCACGTTTACGGGGACGGCATACCTGACGAGCACAACTACTCGACAAGTATGGGCGCGCCCGCCAATTGACGTTGATTTCCAGGTGTTGATGTTCACAGCGTCTGGGTTGATTGTGCGGTTCCTGAAGGTGTTTGAGAAGGGGAATTATCAGAGTATCAAGTGGGTTCGGTACCTGACGAAGGCGGAGGGGACGTATCAGATTCGGGTGAGTGTTAGGATAGTATGTCAGGGGTGATTGAGTATGCTGACTGGGCGGTCTGTTGTAGTTCTGAGAGAAGTAGAGTAGATTAGATTAGCGTGTGATACTACCATATATGGAAAGCAGTGTCGCTGGCGGAGATGCGTGAACTGAGCTTCATTGACGTTGAAGATCACCCACACTGACCGCGGTCACACATGTTCTGGAGGTATGCAGCCTACAAAACTTATCCTGATGAAGCCCACGTTCCTTGTGCAGATTCGGATTCCACAATGCCTCCGCCATCGAGAGTCTTATAGACAAGGAGGCCTCGCTCGCCACCATCCTCGACCAGGACGACCTCCTTCAGGAGTGCAAGGCACAGAACACGCGGCTTGCAGAGTATTTTGGCAGAGTAGGCGTGTTGCACAGGCTGTTTGCGTATGTCACGGGCGAAATTGAGGTTGAGGGGAAGGAGCGGTTCAAGTACGTGTAGCACCCCACTCCTCTATCTCGCTTCATATGCTAACACGTTGTGTGTTGCCAATCCTACTAGATATCCATATGTCGCGACAGAAGTCCTCTGCAGCGACATCTGGTCCATCTCCGCAACCTGTGTAGGCAAGGCCGACGTTGTGCTTGCGCCCTTCTGGGAGTTTGTGCTCGACAGATCACCAGATGATATGAAGACACGCACAGTCATGGCCTCGCATTTTGTGAAGATTAATCTGGGGTTTATACTCAAGTGGCCGGAAAAGGTGGTTTCCATTCGCTTTTCGTGATGCCTCGAGTGCTGAGGACCTGTGTTCTGTATTGGAGATGCTGGCGTTTATACAGGCACAACCGAATGTCGTTGAGCGGTTGTTGAGGCATATCGAGTGTTCGTCGTTCGTGGATCTTATTGTACAGATTATATCGTTGGATGAGCATCAGCGGTGTGGTGAGGTCATTGAGGTGCGTTTATGTTTATGTTTTATTCTTTCCTTTTCGGTGCTGACGGACGTCTCGCAGTGGTTATCGTCGCAGAACTTTATCCCAAGACTCGTGGAGATGCTTTCCCCTGAGCATTCGAGCGACACACATAATGCCGTGTCGGATCTTATAAAAGGGATAATCTCGATGGCTACACCGACACCTGCGTCAGGGTTAATGGACCCAGCACCAGCATCGAATCTGTTTGCGCGCGAGCTGGCGTCGCGGGAGATGGTGGAGAAGCTGGTTTCGTACATCGTACATGACTTTAGCGCGCCAAAGACTACAAGTGCCACCGCTACTTCCCCTACCATCCCCGCTACCTCTCCCCCCACCAACAATACTGCTAGCTCCCCTGAAACTCACCCCTCAGACCCCGACTCGGACTCTGAACAAGACCATCTGCCCTCCCTCGATTCTTCCATTTCCTCCGTCACAAACTCTATCTCAATCATTATTGAACTCATCCGCAAAAATAACTCGGACTACTTCGAACCGTACCTCTTCCATACCCTCCGCAACAGGCTCATCCACTTTCAACAGCACCTCACCGAAGAGGCCGGGAAAAATCCAGAAGAGACGAGGGAGATGCTGGAGCAGGCCATGAAGGAGCTTGTTAACCGGATGGGGGTTGTCCATCTGGGCGCCGTGTTAGATGGGGTAGGCGCGAAGATGGATGAATTGAAGAGGTTTTTGAGGAGTCCTAGGTCGTTGGTGAGGGTTATTCCCCCTGAATATTGATGTATGTGTGACTGATGATTCTTTTTAGGCGGGCGATATTCAAACGACGGTGGGAACGGTGACACCTCTTACGTTTGAACGTTTCCGGATCTGCGAACTCTTCGCGGAACTCTTGCATTGTTCGAATATGGCGCTGCTCAATCGACCAAGTATCCATGATAATTTGTATGACTCTAAGGGACGGCTGCAAGGTGGTCTATCGGCGCTGGAGGACTTGGCACAGGTTATACAATTGAATGGAACTTCTGATGGAGGAGATGATAAGAGTGGTGGGAGCGGTGGCGGTGAGACGACGGATGAAGATGATGGTGGGAGTGATATGAGTGACATCGAACCTGCGATGGAATTGCCCATCTCGAATATGTCGCGGGCCACAGGGGAGGAAGGGGAGGGGTCTGAGTCACACGGGGACACGCCGAGTATTGGGAGCTCGGATATGTCGGATAGTCCAGGGAGTACTAGTGAGGACGAAGACGAGGATGATGAGGGGAGGATGGAGGAGATTGCGATGCACGACGAGCCAGGAGGGTTGAAGGTTGATACGAGCGTGAATGCGCAGGGAGCGTTGACCACCTCGCCTACCATGACATCAACCGAAAACACGGGCACAGGTACAAACACGGATGCGGACATGGATGTGCATATGGCAACGCCGGACCACGACGAGAATGCGCTCACACCCCAAGCCTCACGGACACCCAGGACGCCCAACTCGAGACGGAGTTCAAGAAAAACGACAATGCAGGACTCGGCGCTTTCGGTGTCTGCTTCCGCACCTGATTTGTCGCAGACGCCGGGGAGCAAGCTGAAAAGGTTGTTCTTGGATCTGGAGATCCTCCCTACGCTTCTAGTGCGTGCCTCGTCCCTTATATTGTGATATGGTACTGATATATGCACTTTTAGGACCTGTTTTTCGAGTTCAAGTGGAACAATTTCTTACATAGTGCGGTGTACGACGTTATTCACCAGATCTTAACGGGCAATGTGGAGAGTGGGTTGAATAGGGAGCTCGTAGTTTCATTGTTCAGAGACGCGAAGCTCATGCAGCGGATCGTTAACGGACAAAAGTTGAACGACGTAGAAAGGTCCGCTCTCCTCATTCCACTTCTATATCTTCCCTAACAAATCAAACCCATCCAGTGCGAAACCAAAAGGCGTTCGGATAGGCTACATGGGCCACCTTACCCTCCTGGCTGAGGACGTCATCTCCGCCCTCGATAGATTCCCTTTTGACCTGCACACACTCATCCTCTTCTCGTATGCACCACAACCCGAGTGGGAGGAGTATGTCAAGGGTCGATATTCGGAGACGAAGAGGAAGGATCGGTTGGCGCTTGGTGGGCCGAAGCCGAGCCCGAGTCCGAGTGGAGCGGCGTTTGGGTTTGGCGCTGGGGAGCGTGTAGGTGTGAGTGTGGATGTTGAAGGGCCTGGGGCTGTTAGTTCTATTGGAGGGGGAGAAAGAAGTGCGTTGGGCGTGGAGGCGAAAGTCGGCGCTGGTGCTGGGAGGAATATGATCGTAGACGATCCATCTGCGTTCCCTGGCCCTGGCTTGAGACTAGATGAGGCGGCGGTGGATGCGTTCCGGAATAGACCGAAGATTGAAATTGAGCAGGGGGATATTGAGGGAGGGGTAGGGGAGAGGAAGGCGGATGTGCCGGAGGATGTTGGGACTTCGACTATGAGGGGTGAGAGGGCGACGAGAGGGGAGTTTAGGAGGACTAGTTCGGGTTTGGGGGGTGGTGGTGTGAGGAATACGGCTGATTTTGGGCCTGTGATGGGGGTGAGTCAGGGGCAGGACGATGAGGATGAGGATGATGATGAAGACAAGTATGGGAATTCACGGACGACACATGTGAGTGCACACTTCTCTTTTTCTTATTTATCCTTGAACTTGAGCTGAGTTCAATATGTGCTTAGTTTGCGAGGTACCTGGCGCAAGAGATCCAATCCTCGAATCATCTCGGCGAGTCCTCGGATTCGTCGGATGAGGAAGAGGGCGGGTGGTTGTCGCAGTCGAATTTCAGTTTGGGAAGTCCGCCGATTTCGACTAGGAGGCAGGGGGTGGGTATTAGTATGACTGAGCGGAGACCTCTGGATGTTTCTGGGTTTGATGTGCGTTCGCCTTTCTCGCCTCACTACAGCGAAGCTGACCTTCCTTAGGACTCGTTTAGCCCAGCAGGACACACAGAGGACCCATTCTCTTCGCATGATGACGTACGTATCTATCCCATTCTTCCTCTCCTGAGCTTACGCCTAGCTTCGGATATCAGGATGCTTTTGGCCCATTCTCAGACACAGCAGCAATAGCCAACACGTCAGACAGCGTCTTGCTTTCGTCATCCTTCTCCGACGAGATGGACGACTCTTCATTTGAGAGTTTTGGCGATTTTGGGGACTTCCAGAGTGCGGATGGAGATGTTGATTTCGGGCCGTTCGAGAGCGCTGGTGCTGGTGCCGGTGTTACCTCGAGTTCGGGCTCTGCGACGGCTGCGGCCTCGACAAGGGCTGCGCCTCTTGCGGGTGAGCGGGGTTCTTCGAGTCCCGGTAGTGCTCGCAGTAGTAATGGAGTGGGTAGTGGTAACAGGAAGACAAAAGGGGGAAGTGAAGGTGATGATGATGATGAGTCATTGACGTTGACTCCTACGAGTGGAAGTTGGACGATTGCGAGTGGGCATGATGGGTTTGAGGAGATTCGGAGAGTTGAAAGGGATGCGTAGATTTTTCTCCGTTCCTTCCGTTGCTCTGCCTCTGCCCTGGTGCCTTTTTGGTTTTTTCTTCTTCTAATGAGCTTGAATTCTTTTGTGATGAATAAAGTCGCTGATGCTAAGTATGTAAATTGTAATATCGCTGTGATGTTTTTTTCTAGTAGATTTCGGTTTCAGATTGTTGAGATTTGAGGTTCAGATCTTGCATGATGACTGTCTGTGTCGTAAAACAATAGTAGACTTTCTGCTGCCCTTCATCGTTTAAGTCCGATGGTGATAACCAACATTTTTCCTTATTCCGCTAGTTACTGGCACGGCGAATCGAACACTCACCGACTTTACCCATCGGACCACGGCATCCTGCGAATCTGAACAACTTCTTTCGGATTTTCAGCTTTCCATCCAACGACCGTGAAGATACTAAGCCTCCCAGCTACAGGCATCGTAGCTTACCATCTACAATAAATAAGTCGGAAAACAACTTGGTGTACCAATGACCAGGCGTAGTATTGGGCAGTACTATCTTGACATAATTCTGTCACCCCGACCGCACACACAAAAACAAATAGTTTTATTTTATCCTATCTATACACGGGCGTCATGGCCGCCATTGCTTGTCCCCTCGACGGGTTCAACCCACACCAACTGTACTCCACAGTTCAGATGCAATACAGGTTCCTCCCTAGTAGGTACAACGCCACTTTCTAATGCATCCACTACCTCCCAAACGTCCTTGTTGACATGATGCAGTACCCCTAACCTTGAACCCGTCCATTGGCTAATGAATGCCCTTTTTAATGTCTCACTGGCCCTCCGATATGCTAAACATGCACCCAGCTAATGGCACATGTCTAGTACCTCCCCTGACACAGGTTGCCTACCCGGCGCGTCCCTCAGCTACTCGTGGCGGTCTCGGCTCTGGAAGCTGCCAGTCGCCAAGAAGAAGTGCGTGGCGATAGACCGTCGTTATAAGCCCACATGAAACCGAACCAGGCCGGTGCCTCCGACTTAGCGGCAGGCCACTTTAGTATCTTGATATTCACATAGCGATATCCGGCAAAATTGTACCCGTCTCAAATGTCTTAGCGCATCATTAAACCCAAGAGAGGTGTGGGGGACAGAGAGGACACCTCTGGTAGTAACAGCGCTTACCATTCTTACAACCTGGATATCGACACAACCATCGGTTCAATGACCAACGTTCAGCAACGAGACCATGCCTACAACAAAGCTCCCTTTCTAATTCTCAACTCTCGCTAATTCTCAACTCTCGCTAATTCTCAACTCTACTTAACATGTCCTTTATTTCCTGAGCTACCCTCAGCAGCTCGCTGCGGCCTTCCTCGTGCATTAGATCAAGGTCCCATCGCTCTCGGGGTACCACCAAACTATCTGCACCGGCCTCCGGGGGCGAGATATCACCCGTATTTTTGTCATAAACATAGAAGCATACTTGTGTCCCGTATGCGCTGATACCGTAAAGCTTTGGAATCCTCATCAACTTCAGCATTTGCAACATGTAACTTCGCATCAGCTTGTCGGTCTCCTCCCACTCGGACGTCTGGGCGATATCGTCTGGAACGTTTACATTCAAGAAGAGAATAGGATTATCGGGGGGATATCTGGTCTCGACGACAAAGGGGATCGTGAACAAATAGTCATCCGGGCCAGAAATTCCTCCAGTCGTTGCGACTGGCGTGGCGTAGTAGGGACATATGCGAAACAGATCTGGAGGGAAGCATTCCTGAAGAATATCGAGGTAAAGAGGATAGTGGTGGTTTAGAGCTTCATTGTCGAAAATCACGCGCCAGGCTTCTTGCTGGATGTGTCCTGGCCAGGGCATGTCAAGGTGGGAACTTGAATAACGAATATCAGCAGGGCTAGGGTAATCGATCCCGAGTGAAACACTTCTGTGAGACTGAGACGAACACAAACTGGAGTTTGATTAATAAGCTCTTGTTCAGATAGAGATGCTATCTGCGTGGCCCAACTCCCAACACCACGATGTCCTGGCCTGCACATATCCAACAAGACCTCGACGATCTGAGCGACACCGACAATATACGGAACCATTTCTATCCACTTTACCTTGACATCCTTCTCGAATGCTTTCCGAGAAACCGTTTCCGCATCTGCCCACTCTTCGCTACGCCTAGTGCGGAATATGTAGGAGGACTTTATTTTCAGGGGGGATTCGACGTCACAGTTGCCTTTGTCGTCGAGACTCGAGATCTTCTGGAGGAGGCCGTCTTCTTTGTTGACATATGTCCGCCAACATCTCTTCAGGACCTCTGGCTGCGCAAGACTAGCGATGGGCGGATGCGGAACTATATGAAGGAGCTATACCCCGACTCAAAACCTCCAATACTTCCGAGACTTCATGGCATCAGTGCCTACGGGACGCGGTTGTGTTATTACAATATGGACATGTCAAGTAAATCGGTTTGCCTTTGGCCTCGTCCTATTGAGGACGAACGGTTTGCAGCGGACACTGTGCCTGCACAATGGTGGGACTCGGATCTGAGGACAGAGAAGGGTTACAAGCGATTCCTTGCACTCATCCAAGGAATTAAAGATTGTGTAGATGACTCCACGTCACGTGTCATGCCTGCCACCCCTTGATTCTGGGTCTTTGAGAAATAAATCAAGATGTTTCCTGTATCTTTATTTCTAGCCATATCCAAATGATTTCGTCAACTCTGTGCTCAAAGCATGTATTTATAATTGTCCTTTTGATGTGATGCCTATTTCAATTTTGGTGGAGATCCTTCTTGCACTAAATAAATTCCAACGCCGTCATCAAAGCACGATTCAAGACATGATCTTATTCAATATACAATCGGCATTCAACATGCTATTGGATAATGCTGATGCACTGGGATATGTCAACATACCGGATGATGCACCGCGTATGAAAATGGCATTGGTGGGTTCGGGCTGAACACGCAAGTTGATGGATGCGCACCTGTTACAAGCTATTTGTGAGCATACTTTCTCTTGTAGCCTGCAGCCTCCTAAAAGATTCGGTGCTGCGTATTCCATAACTGGCCGAACTCTTTGCATCCACTGTTCACTATTCATGAGTACGTATTCCCTGTCACTGCTCTCTACGTTAGCTCAATTCCGGCACAGTATCCTTGCGCGAGCTATTCCGACCAAGTTAAGTGTTTGAGTGATAGCAACAATTATGTGTGTATATAACGAATAGTCGAACAAGGGTTAACGCATTTGGGTCTCGCCCAGTTCAGTATCCAGGCAGACCGCGCCAGCCCCTACAATCAAAAGGTTAATTCCTGCTTTATAACCCAGCTCCTTTTAACATATCCTTGATATCTCGGACCATCTCCATAAACTGTCTGTGACCTTCCTCGTCCATCAAATTCATTGCCCATCGCTTCGCCATGGCTGGGTCATCTGAAATGATCTTCGGGGGCGATCGAATATCTCCAATGGCTGAGTCATAAACATAGTAGCATAGTTGCACCCCAATCGCACTAATCCCGTAAAGCCTCGGAATCCTCAACAACTCTAGCATTTGCAGCGCATAACCGCGCATTTGCCCATCTACCGCTCTGAAGTAGGGTACATCGTCGCGAGTAGTGTCGAGAGCAGTTGGTTCAATTATTTCTAGGAAAAGAACAGGACTTCGGGGAGGATCTCGGGTTTCGACAAGAAAGGTGGTCGTGAATCGCCAATCATCTGGACCGTGGGTACCTCCGGTCTCTGCGGCCGGCGTGGCGTAGTAGGGACAAATTCGAAACTGATCTTGGGGGAAGTACTCATAAAGAATATCGAGGTAGAGAGGGAAGAAGTGGTTGCAGATTTCATCGGTGTCGGTCAAGCGACCAGCTTCTTGCTGGATGTATCCTGGCCAAGGCATGTCAAATTGGTGAGAAGAATATTGGGTCAATCGATGCCTGGCATATATACTCGAGACATATCGGTGAGACTGAGACAAACGAAATGTGGAAGCAGGAGACACGTTCCTCCCATTCAAATACAAATGCTGACCGTGTGGAGAATTTGAAACTCCCAATGTCGACAATTCCTTGGCCTGCACACATCCAACAAGACCTCAATGGTCTGAGCGACACCGACAATATACGGAACCATTTCTATCCATCATCATTGGTCATCACACTCCCGGCTACGCGCCGTAGCCCGGCCCAGTATCCCGAAGGGCTTCTGTCATGAGAATGACAATTTGAGGCACTTAAAGCTGTACTCGCTGAGTCACATAAATCGCTGCTTCAGCTACTTAACTCGACTGCTCGGTCCCTTTGGACAGCGCTCGATACCATGTCTTTGAAGCCTTCCGGACCTGAAGGGACAAAATCTTGCCAAGACAGTAATTCGACTTCGGCTGTCAACACCACCGAACCCGCAGGGCCAAAGCATTCGGTGCGTTATTTAATAATCTCAAGTAACAGATAATGTGTACTCAAGGGCTCCTACAGCGCAAGCGCAAGTTGAGCACCAGTGATGCCGCCGATAACCTGTCAAAGCGAATCCACAGAACGTCAGATCATTTTCAAATGACTATTGGTGCGTTTCTGTAGGCACTAAGTATCAGTGCGAAGTCTCATCCTCTCTAAGATCCTTCTCCGGGCGCTGTGGTTGGCTCATTGGACGGTTTCCAACCGGAGCTTTCTTCTAAGCCTGGGATACCGCAAGGTACCGTCTTCCAAAACTTATGCTTTGGTTCTCTGATCGACTGAAGGCTATCATGTATATACAGGTCGCAGCGAAGCCGGCAGCGGCTTTTTCCCCCACTCACAAAACCTTGTTTTCCACAATCCAACAATGATCGATAACTCTAAACATGTCTATACTAACGAGCGATTGAGCAAGGGTGAGTTGGAGTACTGGTCTCCCAGGGAGATATCACTAACGCATTGGGGTTTTCGGTCGATTCAGCATTAGAGTGGTTAGCAAAAAACATAATGCATGGGGCAGAGTTCGACTCCTCCGCGCGAGATCCTCCTCCTCGCTGTCACCCCGGTACACGCACATCGATTATTGAGAAGGCCCAAGACTGGGTCCAAAATGACAAACGAGAGCGGAAACTTTGGTGGTTACGCGGACCAGCGGGCGTCGGGAAATCTGCAATCGTCCAAACTCTAGCTGAATCCCAGTACCAAGCAAGGCGGCTGGGCGCCAGCATATTCTTCTCCAGACCAAACGGCCGCAATAACCCGCGGCAGGTCCTCCCTTCTATTGCATATCAGTTCGCCGTCAGGGACCGTGCCTACAAGTCGTACATAGCGGATCTCATGACTACCGATCCTAATTGCTTGCAGAAATCGATGGGCGAGCAGTTCCGGATCCTTATCGTCGAGCCGTTTGCTGTGATGCAAATACGTAGCCAATCGGAAACTTGTGTCGTCGCTCTAGATGGCCTGGATGAATGTGCAGGAGACCAGACGGAGACGTGGAGCTTAGGCCTTGTGCACCCTTATGGGCGCCATAGCGATCGGGCTCAATGCGAAATTGTCCGACTGGTTAGCGACTTTATCCTCCAATATCCCTTGGTACCTCTCATTTGGATCATCGCGAGTCGACCGGAACCACACCTCAAAGCTGTATTTCAGAGTGACAGAGTTAGGCTTGGTTTTTGGGCGGAGGATGTCCCGGTTGATTCGGAAGAGGCTTTCCGTGACGTAGAGAAATACTTGCACACCGAGTTCAGCAGGATACGTCAGGATTATCCTGACCTCATCCCCACCACCCCTACCTGGCCGAGCAACGCCCACTTCCTCGCAATCGCCAAAGGGTCTTCGGGTCTTTTTGCATTTGCTTCTGTGATTGTCCGTTTCATCGACGATCCGTGGATCGGTAATCCAGTAGCCCAGTTGGATTGCGTCCTCTCTGCTCTTTCCCGGATGATCAATTCTCAGCAGCAAAACCCTCTTGCGGCCCTTGATGCGCTATATACTGAGATAATTTCTAGGATATCTCCTGGTGTGCTTCAGACTACGAAGCGCCTCCTCGGGTCCTTGATATTTCTCGAGCGGTCACACGTTAATGTCTCAGATTGCGGATTCCGTTGTATCTGTAATTTGCTCGACATCAAGAGGGATGTTGCAGTATCAGCTCTTCGTAATTTGCACTCTGTCCTTCGGATTCCTGAGGCAGAAGAAATTGCCAATGATCGCCCCCGTTTTTACCACGCTTCTTTCCAAGATTATCTTGAGGAGCCGCTGCGATCGCATGAATACTGGATTGACCAAGCGAGTTTTGGGAAAGAGCTTTTCTGGGGCTCCGTTCGCTTGATGAAAGCCCTGTATTATCGTGAGCTATATTCCGGTGTCAAAATTGCGCAGGTTTTAACCGTATTCTTGTAGACAGACCACAAATTACACCGGAGAAACAGACGATCTTTAGGGGGATTACCTTGTCGTGGCCCGATGAAATCGAATCGCAGCTATACGAATGTGCTCGAAGAGCGCTCAGAGGCATCTTGTGTGGGCGTTTCTCAACCTTTGGCGTTAATGTGCAGTATCACAAGGCCTATATCTTTCTCACTGATGTTGAGCTTCGGTCCATGCTCAAGAACCTAAGCATCAAAGAAATGGTGAAGTCTTCATTCCGTGATCGCCAATTTTTGAAATCGTTGCTATTGGATGATGTGAGTGTCTCCTTTTTTGGATGTGACTAGACTCTCAACCCCGATATAGCTTCCACTTCCATCAAAACTTGAGCTTGGGAAGCAACAGTTTCTCACACAACCAGCTCTTGCATCCCTCCATCTTGACGAACGCTTGAACGCCAGCTCGGTTATTGTATCAGTTGATGCTGTTGATCAGGCTGTTTGCGTCCATCTTGGCGAGACAGTACGACAATCAATTTCTTCTATATTGACTGAGTACTCATACTAGCGATTCTTGGCAGCCAATATTCAAAAGACGACCAGACGAAGTCACTCGTGATCAAGCTATACTCGATGACCTTCTCAAATCTGTCCAAGTTGCACCACGTGTTCACTCGATGATTCTGGGGGGCCCGGGATCCCAAGCTCTCATATGCCATGCAGAGGCGGTCGGTTCCCACTTTCCCAAAGCTGGGAAGTCTTTCTTTGTCACGGGTCTTTGAGGCCCAAGTGTTAAGATAGTGGTACAGACTGTAAATTGTAATGTGGCGCAATACAATCCAAGGCCCCTCTACGAATAGTCCTTTCGTTGTAATTAGTTTCTTGACTCACTCTGAGCCCGTATGCTAAGTACATGTATGAAGGCCAGGTTACCAGCCAATCTGGACCGCTTGGTGTCAGGTTGAGAGCGACGCTTCAGGCATACTGTCACGGGTGCAGACCACTCTTTTTGTTCCATGCTGGGTAGACGGCCCGGCCGATTTTCCCCTTCCACCTTCCATTACCTGGGACACTACACATCCTTCTCATGCTCATGGTAGTAATGCATCCGAAACTTCCCAGACGGAATTTCATCGGAATTGACAAAAGTGTACTAAGCGTATACCCAGGACGCGGAGTCCCGAGCTACAAAAGAGCATTGCCCCCACTCATTTAGCAGCAACAATGAAAACGCTCATCCCCGTCTCATTCATTTTACTTGTGTCCCTCCCGTGGACATCTGCAAGGCTTCGTTGGAAGAATACACGATTCTTCTTTGCCTTTGGCGATTCTTATACCACCGATGGTGAGTAGGAAAAGGTGCATTTGACGAGACACCATTAAACCCTTTCTGAACCATAGGATATAATATTTCTGCTGGCGTTAATTCTCCCGTGCCGGATTTCGTACGTAACTGTTAGACTCTCTCAGACTGAGGTTATTTTACTGACTTCAGCGGGGTCCACTTCTTGCTTAGACGTCCGCTAATGGCTTAAATTGGGCGCAGTTCCTGGGTGCGGATAACTCAAAGTGACCACGAGTCCATTTTGACTAGTCCTGTAGGCAACGCTTACAACATTACCAACACACAGGTGCGGTCTAGCACTTCAAAGTTCCTATAGTCGACGGGAAATGAGAAAATGGTTGTAATAATCCTAGATCTTTGACCTCGCCTCTGGAGGCGCAACAATTGACGCTGCATTGGTTCCCCCATTCCAACCCACTGTCCTGTTAGTGGTTCCTATTCTACTTCTCCAGTGTAACCCGTAAGGTTCATGGTCATGCCGCATAGGTCTATAGTTGACCAGGTTCAACAATTCAAATCCGTCCTTTCACAGAAGCCAGTCAATGCGATTTGGGACGGTTCAAACTCGTTTTTCGCATTCTGGATTGGTATAAACGATGTCGTAAGTAATTACGCCCCTTGATCCCTTTAACGTCTCTCTTGAACTTATCACTATTCTGTTAGGGAAATTCTGCTGGATGGGTACGTCTAATCAATCCTCAGCAGCAGAAAACCGTGCCGCTCATGCCATTTCAGACGAATATTACTCGGCCAGAATTCTACACGACACTGATGGACCGTTTAACTACACAGGTTCGACCCCTTTTTTCTACTTGTTGAACTTGGGGGGTTCATTCTTATTTTTATTCAGCTGGATGAGCTATATGGACTGGGCGCCCGTTCCTTCCTCTTCCTCACCGTCCCGCCGACGGATAGAAGCCCTCTTGTCCTTCAGCAGGGACAACAAGCCTCCACGCTAATGCATACGTTCATTGCCCAGTATAACAATGAGCTCCTTCTTACACTAAATAAATTCCAACGCCGTCATCAAAGCACGATTCAAGACATGGTATTATTCGATACACAGCCAGTATTCAACATGCTATTGGATAATGCTGATGCACTGGGATATGTCAACATTACCGGATGGTGCACCGCGTATGAAAATGGCATTGGTGGGTTCGGGCTGAACACGCAAGTTGATGGATGCGCACCTGTTACAAGCTATTTGTGAGCATACTTTCTCTCGTAGCCTGCAGCCTCCTAAAAGCTTCGGTGCTGCGCATGCCATAGCTGGTTGAACTCTTTGCATCCACTGTTCACTGTTCATGAGTACGCATTCCTTGTCACTGTTCTCTACGTTGGCTCAATTCTAGGGCAGTATCCTTGCGCGAGCTATTTCGACCAGGTTAAGTGCTTGAGTGGTAGCAACGATTATGTGTGTATATAACGAATAGTCGAACAAGGGAGGGGGTTAATGCATTTGGGTCTCGCCCAGTTCAGTATCCAGGCAGACCGCGCCAGCCCCTACAATTAAAAGGTTAATTCCTGCTTTCTAACCCAGCTCCTCTTAACATATCCGTGATATCTCGGATCACGTTTGTGCCGATTCATTGCCCATCGCTTCGCCATGGCTGGGTCATCTGAAATGATCTTCGGGGGAGATCGAATATCTCCAATGGCTGAGTCATAAACATAGTAGCATAGTTGCATCCCAATCTCACTAATCCCGTAAAGCCTCGGAATCCTCAACAACTCTAGTATTTGCGGCGCATAATCGTGGATTTGCCCATCTACCGCTTTGAAACAGGGTACCTGGTTGAGAACAGTCGGTCCAACTGTTCCCAAGAAGAGGACAGGATTTCAAGGAGGATCCCGGGTTTCGACAACAAAGGTGGTCGTGAACCACCAATCATCTGAACCGTAGGTACCTCCGGTCTCTGCGGCCGGCGTGGCGTAGTAGGGACAGGTCAGGAACTGATTTCTGGGGAAGATAAAGAATATCGAGGTAAAGAGGGAAGAAGTGGTTGCCGATTTCATCGTTGTCGGTCAAGCGACCAGCTTCTTGCTGGACGTATTCTGACCAGGGCGTGTCAATTTGGTGAGAAGAATATTGGGTCAATCGATGCCTGGCATATATACTCGAGACATATCAATGAGACTGAGACAAACGCAACGTGGAATCAGAAGACATGTTCCTTCCATTCAAATACAGATATTCACCGTGTGGAGAGCCCGAGACTCCAAATGTCGATAATGCCCTGGCCTGCACACATCCAACAAGACCTCAATGGTCTGAGCGACACCGACAACATACGGAACCATTTCTATCCACTTTACCTCGACATCCTTGTTGAATGCTTTCCGAAAGACCGTTTCCGTATCTGCCCACTCTACGCTACTTCCGCGGAGCCATTTGACGGTTTAGGAGGCCTACCCCACTGTCCCGAGGGACTCGACACCACCATCTCCATCGTCGTCCAGACGCGAGATCCTCCAGATAACCTTGTCCTCTTTATTGATATATTACCCCCGACTTCTCTTCAGAAAATGTGGCTGCGCAAAGAGGACGATGAGCGGATGCGAGGGTATATGGAACAGCTTGCTGATAGCACAAACCTTCCGAAACTCTATGGTATCAGTGCGCATGGGACGCGGTTATGCTATTACAATGTTGACTTGCGGAGCGATCCCCGTTCTGTTTGGCCGGCTCGGATTGAGGAAGAATTGAGGAAGAGCGGTTGACAACGGACACCGCACCCGAGCAATGGTGGAGCTCGGATCTGAGAGAGTGGGAGGGCCGCGTGAAGTTCTTTACGCTCATTCAAGAAATCAGGAATTGGGTAGATAGTCCCACCTCGTGACCATTATAATGAATACAAACAGTATTGGATGATGGGGGGCGTCGCTGGTGAAAGAGAAGAGTATAGAAAAATAATGGAAAAAGCACCAAAGTGTCCTAAGTTTGATCGTCTCTACAAATGTAACAAACTCTCGATAACCCCTTCGAGTTTTGATGTCGATGTCCCACCGGGTTGCCAGGAGGGGGGGCATGGCTTGGGGTCGAATACTTGGTCGGCCATAGCTGCATACATGGAGCGTAGTACCTATCGCGCCGAATCCCATAAAGGGCCCTTGAGTGTGAACCTGCCCATTGACGATGCCCAGGGGACGAAACCGGTTTCGGACTTGACTGTCAGCCTCAGATCGCAGGTCGGGATCATCCAGGTGCTGGGGCTGTTTGACTTCCACAAACGTGGCAACTCTCTTCTCCTGCTGTTCAGTGTATCCTGCCGCGACGTTTATCCGCTCATTGTACCGTCGATTGTTTCTCCTTCCGCCACTCAGTCGGAAGGAATATTCGCGAATGACCTGATAACGATCGTCTGGGGTAGAGAATAGAGCCCGGAGAATGATAACCCAAAGCTGGTCCCAATCTCTTTCTCCCGTCTGGTTGCTATTCCGCAAACGCGCATCCTCCCTCGGAATGAAGGCGGAGAGGTCAATCGGTCCAAATGTAGCCATTTTCTAAGTCTGTGATGTGATTGAGGAGTGTCACGGTGCGAGATCCAAAGAGGTAGGTCGTTCGGAATCAAGAGGCATCCAGGAGCGTAGATAGACACAGTGAGAGGACGGTGTTCGTGTACCCAAAGAGTGGTGGGGAAGAATGAGTGTGTCGTGAAAGCCAAGGTTTTATGTAACATGGGAGGCGTTCGTGTCACACGAGAGACATGACAAGGACTGATGAGCGTGAGACCTGTCACGAGTGAACTAACCAGAAATCGCTTGGAATCTCATTGCTATTCAAGTTAGGAATCTGTCAACAGAGGAGATGGCATGAACTCAGGTGGCTTGCAGGCGGGACTAGATGAATATGTTAATCCAGGGGTGGGAAGCAAGTCAATGAGACAAAAATTCGCTCTCGTTCGGTTAAGTATGCAGAAACTCTGATATAGCTTGTCGAAGGGGGGTAGCATTTGATGGTTTAGAACTCATTTAAGACATGGAATCAATAGTGACCTTCATGTAGAACCGGCTAATTGGTCCGTGGGGAGATGCTGTACCACTGAATTGAAATCCTTTTATCGCATGGGCAACGATGCCGCCCTAGATTCGGAGTGCACCGCAGAGCAGTAACCAACAATAGTATACGATTACGCGTACCCCTACTTGGCAACTCGTCTTCGCTCCCGTATCCTACATAAACTCACTGAAGTTCCCGTCTCGATAACTTGTCCAGACAATCTCTTCAAACACCCGGGCACCAATGTCGAATCCATTTCACTCAGTTACAGAATTTGCCTTTCTGAATCTCATACCGCCCACCACCCTCCAAAATCGCAAGCTCATCGAAGGGTTCCTTAACGCAGCGGAGGCTCAGTCCTCCTGGTCGGGGTATCCTCTTCATTTCTTCTTTTCGAGCAACAATCCCAGACCACATGAAGAGGCATCGCCATCGGGCGACAGGAATACAGGGGAAGTTCCTGTATCCACGATGATTTATATCGTTTCGGGATGGGCATCCGCCCAAGCCCACAACGAGTGGATCGCGAGCCCGAAGAACCAGGAGATTCTCAAGTTTTTTGGTGATGCTGGGATGATGTCCGTTGGGGGCGTCGTACACTTGGACATCAATTTTGCTGGGTTGTCATTTGAGGAGTGTGATGCGGTCGTGTGGAGAAAAATTGGTAGTGGAGGTGGGGGCGTGTCCCAAGCTGTCCAAGAGGTTGGCTCTGGGGACGATGGATCTGCTCAGGACGCGCGGCTTTTGTGGTCACACCGTGGAAGGGCGGTGGATGATGGAGTCGAAGATGAGTATGAATTGTGTGCGTACTCTGAAGGTGGTCTTCGAGATTCTGGTGAGGGATATACTGTGATGTGTAAGTGGAAGCTCGAGTGAAGTCGTTGAAATGCCATGTACATATGTATGGAACGGTTTAGCTAGATTGATATTGTGTACAAAGTAATAAGTATAGTATCAGAATGATGACAAGGAAGCTACACGAATGGATCAGCATCCCACTTTGGATCTGCCCGCGCAAATATATTGGTACCCTCCGCTAAGAGATCAGGCCGGGTCTTGATGAGCTCGTACGCCCTCTTATGATTCTCGTGCTGACGTATCTGCGACTCCTGCATATGCAACCCAACGTGCCGCCATAAGGCTTCCCCGACGTCTTCGTCCTTCTTGATATGGAGAAGGAATTTCATGTCCATGTCTGCGATTATCCCACTCGAGTGCGTGCGAGAGGGCGGCTTGGGTCCGAGGTTTGGAGCACTTGCGGGAAGCGTGGGGTGTCTGTCGACGGCGTCGACCCTGTAGGGCGTTTGGGCACGGGGCGGTTGATATTGAAAGGGGGAAAGGAGCTGGGATCGTGACTTGGCAATCGAGGAAAAAGAACTTTCAGCATCCTCGCCTTCAGACTCCTGGTCCAAGGGTAGGGACGAAAGCATGGCTGGTACCGCCTCTGTCGGCTCCAGCTCCAACTCTGGATATACCCAGCGTTTGTGTATACCGTGCCCAGTCGCAGATTGGGTGGTCACAACAGAGGCATCATGAGGGTGGATACCGTGAGTATTAATGTTTTCAACATCAATTTTCCGGAGTGTGGCGAATTCATCTTCTTGGAATTGTCTTGCCTTGGCGCGGGTGGTGATGGCCATGGCGGATGAGATGGTGTGCACTGTGGAACTAGACAGAAATTCCAGAGGGGAGACCAGAGGTAGGTGCGGTAGGTGCATCATTTGCACTCGCGCTGGGCCTTTATCTGTATCCAGACTTGTGTTTGACCCGTGCGCTTTGACTTTCCTTTTTGTCGTGAGGAGCCGCAAGTGTCGAGTGCCTTGACAATCACATTGGCTTTCCAGGGCCGGTGGCACATGATGTCAATGCCTCGAATGCCATCGCCATGGTTTGAAAATAAAGCACTATTTTATGCCGGTTGAACTCGAGCCTCCCGAATTGAGCCACCGCACTGAAATTAGACCGCACACAGCGGTAGCTCACCAAAGTAATTTCATACGTCCTTTTTCTACCACCAGCGTACTCGATGATGGAGCCATACAGGACGCCGATAACAGAAATCAGAGAGCAAGACGAACTAAGGATCGAACAGAGGGCAGTAGAGTCTCGATGATGAAGCTTTGGAGCCTGAGAAGATTGATGTGCCAAAGACCGTGACCAATAATTTCTTTCCAAAACAAAAAATGATCGTTGAAACTCCCGTCCACACTATATACCCCTCTAACCCTCCTATGGGCAATCCACCTGCCCCCGTAGATCAGACCGACTTACCACCATCGACTACCTCGAATTCAACAGTACAAGACAAGAAGAAGAAAAAGAAAAAGAAAAAGTCGCAGAAAAGCATCAATGGTTCTGGCACACAAACCCCCACGCCTATAGAAGGTATTACGGCATCCAACAAACAAAATTCGATAGAGCGAGAATACGAAGAAGCTGTTGCAGGTCCCTCTTCCACAACCTTCATGTCCTCCCAAACTCTGTTAGCCGTGCCTTCAGACTCTTCGCAACTGGCAGGCACTTCCACGGCGGTCCAATTCATCGAAGATTTCATTGCTTTCGCCCCGCCGTCAGATTCTGAAGACGGCTCGAATAGACTAAAGGAGAAGAGTGAGAAGGCAAGAGGGAAGGAGCCTGCGAGGGATGCACCGGTGACGAATGAGCGTGAGCGGGATCGCGGCAAGCAGAGAGAGCGGGAGAGGGAGAGGAGTCGAGAGCGCGGTGGAGAGGGCAGGAAGAGGAAGCACGACTCGATAGACCTGGACGATGGTTATGTGAATAAGAAGCAGAGGCTGGACGCGGCATCGAGGAAGGCGCCTTGGGTGTACGATATTGACTGGGATGAATGCAAGAATGTTGCTGAGATGTGAGTCCCCCGACATTTCCTTCAGTAAACCACGCTGAAAATGGGGATAGGCTACACAAAGAAGTAGAGGCGTTCACGAAGTGGATGGCGCCTACGCCTGTGGAGGATGAGATACGTGAATTGACAGTGGCGATCATCTCGAGAGCTATCACAATTGCGTTTTCGGATGCAAAGGTCATGCCGTTTGGGAGTTATGAGACGAAGCTGTACCTGCCTTCAGGGTGTGCATACATTCACACATCTCCTAGTTTTATCATTACTGACGATAAAGTGCCCGACTCTAGGGATATAGATCTTGTAATTGTCTCCGATTCTATGGCATACAGCAACAAAGTCTCTGTCCTCCACTCCCTTGCTGCCGTCCTTCGAAAAGCCGGGATTACCTCCAATGTCACGGTCATCGCGAAAGCCAAAGTTCCCATCGTAAAGTTCGTGACGACACACGGCCGTTTCAATGTCGACATCAGCATCAACCAGACAAACGGCGTCGTTGGTGGGCAGGTGATTAAAGGTTTCTTACAGTCTATGGCCAAGAGTGGACTAGCGTTGCGCAGCCTCGTCTTTATAACGAAGCTGTTCCTCAGTCAACGGAGTATGAACGAAGTCTTCACAGGGGGCCTCGGGAGTTATAGCATTGTTTGTCTCGCCATTAGTTTCCTGCAGATGCATCCGAAGATTCGGAGAGGCGATATTGATGTAGAGAAGAACCTTGGTGTGCTGGTTATGGAGTTTTTTGAACTCTACGGGTGCCACTTTAACTATGACGAAGTGGGTATATCTGTCCGCGATGGTGGAACGTATTTCAGCAAGCGGATGCGGGGGTGGTATGATCCTACTAGGCGGGGTTCGCTGTCTATAGAAGACCCTGTGGATTCCAGTGCGTATATCTGTTCAAATCTCGCCCACCGTGCGCTTACCCGGTGTAGATAATGATATCTCTAGCGGTTCTTTTGGTTTTCCTAAAGTCCGCACTACTTTTGCCGGTGCTCATGGTATCTTGACTTCGACGGCGTATTTGCGTGCCGCTGCTATCAACTCGAAACGGCAAGGTCGCAATTTCCCATTACGGAAGGAATTTCATCCAGAGGATATGAGCATACTCTCGAGTGTGATGGGAATCACTCAGGAGGTACGTTTGGTCTCCGTTTGTTTGAGAGTACAATGTTAAATTTAAGGCAGACGATAAGTCATAGACGGCTCGTGCAAGAAGTCTACGACAAACGTGTACTGCACAATATTCTCCAAGTTAAACCCAGGGCTCGGATCATTGTTCATGAACAGTCCCCCGATCGTAACAACGAACGCAGGAAGAAGCAGCATAAACGAGAAAGGTCGCCTAGTTCATCACCAGCCAAGAACGTCTACTCGCCTTGGAAAGATATGGAAGGTGGTGATACAAGCGTCTCTTACGACGCACGGAATGCCTCACATAGGAATGATCACGATCCGGAAGAGAGTGGGAAATACGATATCGGCAAGCAGCCGCCGAGGAAAAGGAGGAAGAAGGATAGAGGCGATGATAAACATACGGTGTTTATTGCGGATGATGACGAGGAAGATTTATGTAGCGAGAGTAGCATAAGTACGGACGCAGCTGAGGCGGAGGAGTATGTAGGTGATGTCAGTGGAGCGAAGTTGGGTGGTAGACCTGCGTCGAGTGCAGATATGGGGAAGAGGCGGGCGTACTGGCTTTCGAAAGGGATTGGACTTGGTGAGGATGCGAGTGATAACGATGTTTCAAACTAGCTTGTGTATGTACGTGTTGAAGTACTATGTCCCGATATCATCGTGTTGAAACACGAACAAGTCTGCTGCCCAGCACGGATGAAATACTCCTCGTGGATCCGATCCCTAGAATGATGCGACGACACAGCTTGTAGGACTGCGACGAAGTAACGTAGGAGTGAAGGCAACAGGGGAAGGACTTTGGTAGCCGGGAGTCACGTCACGGCTTCCTCACCTACACCTCACTCGGGGGTTCATTGCCACACACCCCCAACTCAAATCTCACCCACCCTCCACACCCAGAACACTGCGCCTGGACAGTTCCTGCGCGAATCGGGTTGACACCCCGCTTCTAATGGGCCCGCCCGCCCAATCGCGGCCTTTTGACCCCTCTTCACGCTCTGCCAGGCAGGGGAGCCCCCTCCGGGGACTCTCGCCCACCAATCGCATGTCGCTTAATCTTGCGCACACTAATTGATAACCTTTGTCTTGTTGACAAGTAAGGAAGCCTCGACAGATCTCGTAGGCGTAAAGCAAAGTAGCCCATCCACGCAGAAGATATTGATACAGTCGGTCCTTAAGGCCGTGCAGTGCGTCATTATACCACGAATGGGGGTTCGGTCAAATACATTCACGTTGTGTGCCTTTACGAAGGCGACGTCAGATATACCAAACGCGGATAAAACCATGTACCCATGATGCGTACTGCCCAAAGAAAACTAGAGATTATGAATCATGATGTATCCTCTATCGAACTGGTACAGTTGAACAATTGATACCCTATAATCTTCAGGCCCAAGGCACCACGACACGCTAGCTAAAAGTGGTACCAGTCGTTGTAGTTGGTATGATTGGCTAAATTAGCGCACGCCACATGAGATTCCTTGGCACAGGAATCAATGTCAGTGTACCCTTGACAATAGGCGATTCGTGTTGGAAGGATGAAAGGGACTTAGATCCCGAGGAATGGAGGGTCTTTTTGAGTACCTCAAGTCGAACAACCGGCCCTTAATTTGAACCAGAAGGAGGAAGAGAAGACAGAAGAACTCAAGGCAGCCGAAATGGTCGATGTCGCTACTCGAGTCCATCACAGGGCGAGAACTCCGATCAGTAGCTGCCATGTGGTGCTGCGCCCGACATAATTGTACATATTGCAACAACCCACAGCCTGGGATGGTTTTGAGGCAATTTCGCCGTCTGCAAAGTTGAAGTCGGTTCTCAGAACGATTAATTACATCTCCAAGTTATTATTGGTTACGAGAGATCAATCAAAGTTATTATAGACAATTAGCCGGGGTCACGGACAGTGCCTTGTCACCCCAACGTGACTGTCCAACATCCCCCCGGGAACCCCATCAATCCCCAATTAATGGCTCTACCGTGTTACCCATTTTTTCCTTGAACGCACGGATACAAGTGAGCCACGAGCTTCCTAATTTGGTATGCGCATCATTGGCTTCTGGTTGCACAAATTATAGGATAAAGATTTGTCTCTCTTCCGAGGGGGCGGGACTCATTGGCGCACAGAAAATCCGGTGCCAGTGTCGGTGCCGGTGTCGCGTTTATCCAGCGGACCTCCCACTGACCTTGGAATCAGCTCTTCGGTAGTCATGAGAACGACAGATTGGAAGAAAGAATTTTATCGAGAAGAAAGTAGAAATCCCCCCTTTGGGGTAGGATGGACCAACAGAACGTGATAGGAAAGTGAACAAACCACGAAGCTGAAGTTATTTCCTCTTGGGGCCCCAGCGCATATAGGCACAAAGATCTAGGAGCGTGCGGGGCTGCAGAAAGCCGAACAACCCAAAAAAAAAAGAGACAGGGATTCCGGGCCAAGACTTCATCTCGTCCCGGAGGTTGTGACATACATACTTTAAGGAGAAGTTATTGTAGGAGGTCCACTGGAGCCGACCTGAGCGCCACCGCCATCATTGATCCTCACTTTCAGCATCATCAAGGGCCCATTCGAAGTTCCCGAATGGGCCCAAAAAATCCAATGGCACAAGTCTCTCATCCGCCCTCCCAAGGTTCAACCAATAGCCAAAACACGCCTCACCATTCCCAAAGTCGTCACCTAGACGTCTATTCTATCGCGGGAATATGTCAAAATATTCGTATAAAATCAATGGCAAGGTAAGGACACCCTGTAAGCATGTCGCCTCACCCACCTATGGGCGATATCGAAGCTCAAGACATCGGAGCTGAATCCCGCAAGTTCACCCGCAATGTCACCATAGAAGCCCCCGAAGAACCACAGCCGGGCATTCGTTCCACATATCGCACTCTCAGTCTTCATGTCGAAACCGGTCTTACTCCTGTAGACGGTGCTAGTAAGGCAACTGTCAAAGGTGAGCAAGTTTCCTATATGTGAATCGAGGAATTTGCTTGACATGTTGATATAGATCTTTCCGCTTTGGACTGGCATACCATCACTGTTGATGAGACCATACAACGACTAAGCGTCTCCCCAGAGACCGGTCTCGACAAGAATCAGGTTCAGCGCCGTACCCAGAAGTACGGTAAGAATGCTGTCACCCCGCCCAAGAGCAAAATGTGGAGGAAGGTGCTGGAGTGGATATTTGGCGGGTTTGGAAGTCTGCTGTTCGCAGGAAGTATTGTCTGTTTCATTTCGTGGTATGTGCCAGGCTTCGTCGTAGTCCTTGAGCCGACCTTTTATCACTTGAACAGGAAACCACTTGGCAACCCGAACCCCCAGGCTTCCAACTTGGCTTTGGCTGTGGTGATTTTGATCGTATTGTGCTTGCAGGCGGGTTTCAACGCATGGCAGGACTTTTCGACGTCGAAAGTCATGGCGTCTATTAAGGGCATGTTGCCTGCGGAGGTACTCGTCCTTAGAGATGGCGCCCAAGTCAAGATTCCGGCGGCAGAACTCGTATATGGTGATGTTATATTTATGAGCATGGGCGAGAGGGTTCCGGCGGATCTGCGACTAATCCAGTGCAGTGGGGACTTGCGTTTTGACCGTAGCATCCTGACTGGAGAGGTACATATTATCATTCTTGATTTTTCTTTGGCGAGGCTGACATTTCGGATAAATTAAGAGCGACGCCGTCGCCGGACGGACCGAACCCACTCACCCGAACTTCCTGGAGGTGTGTGTTGATATGCACTAGTCGTCTGTTCTTGGTATAACAGTATTCCTAGACAAAGAACATCGCGTTGCAAGGCACGCACTGCATCTCCGGTTCAGGAATTGGCGTGGTCATTCAGACTGGAGACAACACGGTCTTGTTAGTACATTCTCCAAAGTTTGCTCTAGCTTGGTGGTAATTATTCGTTACAGTGGGCGCATAGCAAGTCTCTCTTCGAAGGAATCCGCCCGCCTAACTACCCTCCAACGCGAGATCCTATACTTCGTCATGATCATTGCAGGTCTTGCTACCTCTGTGGCCCTCTTAGTCGTCACCTTATGGGCTGCGTGGTGAGTGACGATGGGTCATTCTGTGATCATAACAATGACGTTTTTCCAGGTTGCGTCGGTCGTTCCCTTCATACATCAGCGTGCCCAATCTCCTTATTGATATTGTCTCGGTCATGGGTCAGTGCGCTTTTTCTTATTCCCTTGGTCGATCTCATCCGTTATGTACAGTTGCGTTCATTCCTGAGGGGTTGTACGTACTTTTATCCGCTCAGAATGACTATTACTCACGTATATATGCCGTCGACCCCCACAGACCTGTTTCTGTCACACTCTCGCTCGCAAAGATAGCACACACACTCGCTCAACACAAAGTCTTGTGCAAGTAAGTATCGTGGCTCCCGGGGAGTTCAGGTTTTGAATTCGTACACAGGTCTTTATCGATTGTGGAAACCTTGGGCGCGGTCAATGTGCTATGTTCGGTTAGTATCCGTTTTCACATGACGACTTGCAGACATTGATTATTCTACTCAGGACAAGACGGGGACTCTCACCCAGAACAGAATGCACGTTGTAGACGTGGCCGTTGCGGATACGACTTTTGACTCTTCGACGTTCAAATCCGCCGTCGCGGATGCCACGCCTCAAGTCGCTGCCAATCTATCACAGGTCGCCGCTGTTGGCGGGCTTTGCAATTCGGCTGTCTTCCAAGGGGACAAGGGTGATGGCTCTGAGAGAGCCATTGCGGGAGATGCGACAGGTATTAATGAACGCTTCTCTTTGGCGGGGACGCCTAAAATAGCTTACCTTTTTTTAGACTCTGCTATCCTGCGATTCTCGGATAGCATCATACCTGCCAACCCTCTTCGTAATCAGTGGCAGGAGATCTTCAAGGTCACCTTCAATTCGAAGGTGAGTGCATCCCAGTACCGCTCCCACCGAAAACTCTACTTACGATTCCACAGAACAAATACATGCTGAAGTTGTTGAAGTCCTCCAATGCTAACCCCGGAGCGCCCATAACGGCGTCGGATAATTATCGCCCTTCGGACTACCTGCTTCTTGTCAAGGGCGCTCCCGAAGTCCTCCTTGACGACTGCAGCTACGTCGTTGATCCTGCAGGTGGCGACCCTATTGCTTTGCAAAGTTCTGGAATGCTCGGGCGTATCAAAAATGTGCAAGAACAGTGGGCTAAATGCGGAAAACGGGTCCTGCTTCTGGCTCAGAAAATTGTGCGCGAGGACGATTTCCCGAAGGGTGTAGATCCACAGGACGAGGACTTCGCTAGTTTAGTTGAAGACATGCGAACAGATCTCACCATTGTGGGTCTCGTCGGTCTTGTAGACCCGCTGAAGCCAAGCATCCCAGGCGTGGTTAAGACTTGTCGACGGGCTGGAATCCGCTTCTTTGTTGTGACAGGTGTGTGAAGCGTTGTCAGCGATGTAGTATCCATACTTACGGACACCTATCTGCAGGTGATCATCCGACGACATCTGTGGCCATCGCGGAACAGGCTGGCATCATCACCAACATGAATAATATACACCACCTGGATGATCTCGGCTCGAAGAGGGACAAGGAAAGTGCATCACCCGAACCCCAAGACCTGACCAATGAATTGCCAGAGCTCTTGTCCGGTGATGACGAACCTTTGAGGCAGAGCATCGTAATTACTGGGTCCGAGCTCGATACGCTTAATCCGATGCAACTAGAAAGACTGTGTTCTTATGAAGAAATCGTTTTCGCGCGGACGACCCCCGAGCAGAAGCTCAAGATCGTGCACGAGTTCAAGAGGAGGTCTTGCGTCGTGGCAATGACCGGTGATGGTGTAAATGATGCGCCGTCATTGAAGGCAGCTGACTGTGAGTCATTTGCATGCTTATAGTTGCATTATGCTCAGCAATTATAAAGGCGGCATTGCTATGGGAAATGGCTCCGACGTAGCACGAGAGGCTGCGGACATGATACTGCTCGACGACTTCTCTGCTATCGTCGTTGCGTTGGAATATGGTAAGCAGGCCCATGTTTAGATGTCCGTCCCCAACGCCCCGCTCATATTCACTCGTTTTCAGGGCGCCTTGTCTTTGACAATTTAAAGAAGACCGTCCTTTATCTGTTACCCGCTGGCAGGTGAGCACTCAACATATATGTAAATAAGTGTAGCTTGATATTAACCAACGACCTCGATCAGTTTCTCGGAGCTAATGCCGATTCTTTTGAACGTTCTCATTGGTGTTCCTCAAATGCTCAGTAACATCCAGTACGTATTACGCTACATATATCGTGTCTCTCATTAATAGTATTGCTACAGGATGATTCTGATCTGCGTTGGGGTACGTAGCCTTCCGATTACTGGAAATTCGGTCCCCGCTCAACTACACATAGACCGATGTTTTACCTGCGCTAAGTCTCTGCCTCGAGAAGCCAGAGGTTGGCCTCCTAGAACGAGCGCCTCGGAACGTCAAAACAGAACGTTTGGCCAACTGGAAGTTACTCCTACACGCATACGGATTCCTTGGTATTTTGGAGTCACTTTGTGCGATGTCTATGTAAGAGTTATGCTACTGGATACTTGGTATTTACCTGACTAGGCTGGCGAAAAACATAGGTCCTTCTGGTATCTTCAACGACACGGAGTCCCCTTCTCGAACCTCGCACTCGGCTTCGGTAATTGGCCGGGCCTCGACAACGAACTCCTTTTTAGAGCGCAGAGTGTATACTTCTTCACATTGGTGATCATGCAGTGGGGCAACCTCTTCGCAACACGGGGACGGAAGCTGAGCGTATTCCAACATACCCCGATGGCCAACCCATACACATTCCTAGCCTCTGCTATGGCTTTATGCATCGGTATCTTCTTCCACTATATACCCTGGTTGTAAGTCTTGTCCCGTTATTCTCCGATTATGGTAACTCATATATTCCACAGCCAGAAGGTCTTCCAAACCCGACCTGTACCTGTCGAGTCCTTCTTCATTCCTCTGACGTTTGGATTGGGCCTTTTGATGTAAGCACAATCCGTTACTGATCAAATCTGCTAATTCAAACCGCATTCCAGACTGGACGAACTGCGCAAGCTGGTGGTGAGACAATACCCGAAGGGCCTTATGGCGAAGCTGGCTTGGTAACACCTATTGGAAGGGAGTTTCTGTTGATAATCCTGGCCCCACTGTTTGTATCGGAGAGGAGTATCTCTCTTATGTACTTATATGTATATGCTGCTTTTAAGAATCGGTTCGCGTGTAGGAACTTGCATCCCTCATGGCGCCACCAGATCAGGTAAGTGGTCCACTTCAGGAGTACATGACCGCGGTAATCCGTGGAATATGCGTTATACCAAACCTCGCCAACTGATTCAACACACTGTGCACAACTTATCTCGACGCCGAATAGAATGATTTTAAATTTGTATGCATTCAATGAGGTAAGATAGGATGGGGAAAAGGCCGATTCCACCATTCCCAAGCTTGAAAGGAAGTCGTTTCTCCATCGGTCTACACCCTCACATGCCCACCGTCGCTCGCCTATCCACGATCTGGTCATAGTTAGACTGAATCTCACTTCCTGATATACACGCGCTGACATGGCTGACTGCTTATCGGCGCTGGCGGATAATACAATTATTTCGAGGGGAGAAATCGCGCCAGGTTGGTGAAGCTGGCCGAAAAGGCGCCGGTGGTAGCCTCAGGATAGCCAGGCTAGTCAGAACTCGCCAAGAATGTTTGACACCATACGGACGACTAGGGTCAGCTATCTATGTAAGAAGTAAACACTGTTTATGTCCACTGGCCCCATGATTCTATCAGACTTGAACGTTGATGACTGGAGATGGACACATTCTCTCCTCGTGAAGCCTCATGATCAGCTGGTACTGTTTTAAAAATTTATCATGATTTGTCCAACATCAGATGTCGAGTAACCAGCATCAGGATGACTGAAAGCAAGGTAGTGCTTCCTGGGGGTAGGTGAGTTTCATTGGCGATAGGGAAACGACATATGGCCTCACCCGCATAGTAACTCACAGCTTTGATGCTACCGGTTGCGCTATTTATGGAACCGGATATAGGAGGGCCTGCAACTTCCCCGAACGCAGAAAAAACCCTCACTGTGCCGATTCGACGGCCAACATCCTCGATTACGCCCATGCTATACAAGGGCAGGCTGAATGCTGAGACGTAAGCTGAAGCAGTGAAACTAATGGGCTCTGAATCAGAACCGCCAGCGAGGTCGTGATTCATGAACCTACCCGTAGATAATAGCAACAGCGATTAATGAATTTTCACTTTGGGCATATGGCCATGCAAATGTCATTATGGCCGTAATAGTTGTCATGGGTGCTATCACGTTCAGGGGGCCTGGTTGACACGGTTGATGCTGTCCTTAGATTGTGAAAAACGGGGACAAGCTTACCATATCTATCGGTCATTACACCCGTCACGAGTCGGCCGATTCCTGAGCTTCCATTCACAAAGCTCACGAGATAAAAGGAAAAGTTAGGGGAGATACCGATACTTACGGCACTGATATCAATGAACATCAGGACTGAATCAGTGTCAGCGCCACAATTATACCAGTATTAGATACCTGATCTACAAACCCGTATAGATGCCAAGGTACGCGACAAAATTGGCGATGCAATAAATGGTGAAAGCAGGGGATTTGAAGGCTTTGAAGTTGAAGAGGCCGCCAGAGATGTTTTTCGGAGGCAGTCGTCGGGCGAGGGCGACGTTAGATATACCGAGCACGAATAAAATCATGAATCCCATGACGCACATTGCCCAAGGAAAACTAGAAATCGGTGGATCATTCATTGAAACGTGCAGCCGAACGATTGACGCGTACCCTACAGTTCTTATGAGGTTCCGAATTGCAATGGGAAAGACGATTCCACCAATGGAAGATCCGACTTGCATTACACCCAGTGCAATGCCAAGCCTTCTCTTAAACCAGTGGCCAATCACACCGAAAAGGGGCCCGAAGCATATGCCGGATGCTAGCTGAAGGCGGCGTCAGTCGTTGTATGCATCCCCGTGATTTAACAAACATACCCCATATGCAATTCCTTGACACAGGAAAAATGCCAATACTCTTGACAATGAGCGATTAAGAAGGTCGAGACGACGAAGAGGATAGTTCCGAAGAAGAATGGGATTTTTAAATATCCCAAGTCGAACAATCGTCCAGTAATTTGAGCCGGAAGGAGGAACAGGAAGTACTTGAAGAGCGTCAGCTTCAACGGGGTTGTGTGAGTACAGATGCAGAACCTGAGTGGAGCCTATCCACGAGCTTCGTGCAATATCAGTGTGGTTCATGGAAAAAGTATGGACGAAGCTTACATTTGGGACGGAGAGTAAGCCTTTAGCGTATGAACTTCGTAGTATGACTGAAAAACCTGTCACCATGGTGTCAGAAAACACGAAAGGAGTTTATCATGTTCTACAGAACGTACGCCCCACACAGTCACAGAGCCACTGGGAATCGTTACATAGGGTGTATTGCACAGCGAGAAATTTAGCTCACGTTGCAATGGTGCAGCATGCAGTCTTTATAGTAACGTGGATGTCAATAAACTCTGCATGAAGTCAGTTATGGCAATACATACGCCTAGTACGACCAGCCATGCTCTCATGCCACCATCCGGATAGTCATCATGGTCAGAGATTTCTAATTGCGATGCGTCGAGCTCGATCGTGTCGGTATCCTTGTCCATTGGATTGAGGTTAGAACTGAGAGTCGACGGTCGAGCCTTCTTAGTGGTATTCATTGCCATGACCGAAGGAAGTGGGGGATACAAGGGTGTGTCCTGGAGGCGTCGTACAACATAGAACGATGTCAGCGAGAATTTGTGTCACCGGGGCATAACGAAACAGATGGTGTCCTTTTTCATTAATGAGAGTCTAGACGCTTGCAAAGCTCAAGCTCCGTATTGGCTTTTGGGATCGGCTGCCTGTAAAAATAAAGTTAACGGCCTGTTGGGCCAAAACATACAGATGTATTATTTCTAGATCTGCTTCAGACGGCGGCAAACGGGAATTTGCGCATTTGATTAAGATAAGGCGTAAACAGGTGATCTGGAAATAGAGCTAGCGCAATTATCGTGGATCCTCTTTGCACGGGGTGCCACTGATTCGGGAGTTTCCTTGCGGCGTGGTCCAGGGATTTGATCCGGCCCGCAAGCCAAGTGTGACGAAATTTCTGCTGCTTCCGACATCCACCACAACCCCTCCTGCACGTCCCCACAGGTCTTGGATATTTTACAGTCATGAGCGTTCTACGACCATTCAAGGCCTCTGATATGTTCAAGTTCAACAACATGTGAGTTTTTGCCTTCACCCTTCAGTCGCCACTAGACCTGACGTCTTTCAAAGCAACTTGGATATCTGGACAGAAACTGTGAGATATATGTGCTCTCTACGCGAGTCTGGGTACTATTTATGCTGAAATTGATTGTCGCAGTATGGAATTGGCTTTTACTTGAGCTATCTCTCGCGTTGGCCTGACCTATGCTGTGTGCAAGAAGCACCAAGCGGCCGTATGATGAGTTATGGTACGTCCCCACAACGCCCTCTATACACCACACATACTCATACCAGGCCCTACACAGTGCTCGGGAAAGCTGAAGGCATGGGTCCCGAATGGCACGGCCACGTAACAGCCCTCACCGTCGCACCCGAATACCGCCGTCTGGGCCTTGCCCGCAAAATGATGAACCTCCTGGAACTCGTATCGGACGAGATCTACAAGGGGTTCTTTGTGGATTTGTATGTGAGGTGTGCAAATAAGGTTGCGATTGAGATGTATGAGGGGATGGGCTATAGTGTGTATCGGCGTGTAAGGGAGTATTATGGGAGTCTTGGGGTTGGGAAGGGCGGGAGGGATGAGGAGGATGCGTTCGGTGAGTTTTTGGATTTTATTTGGCTTTGGCTGTGGGGTTTGGCTGATGTGTTACGCGACATTTAGATATGCGGAAGCCGCTTTCGAGAGATCCGAATCGACGTTCTGTCAGACCGAATGGGCGGGATATGATCGTTAGTGCTCATGATGTGTCGTGAGAGGCTGATTGTGCTCTGTATTTTGGTCAGCTCCCGTGTAATAGATTATGGAGGTCCCCCTTACTCATACCTGCGTGTTCTGCGTGAAGTTTTACCCCTTGCACGACATGTTGGAGCCGCGTGTCGGATATCGTATTCTGGGATCACAAACTTAGTGGTTGTGTTCTTTCCTCATGCCCCACCTCCTGGTCCGTTACGTGATAATGTGAAGTGCGGGTTGTATTATCAGCCGGAGGCCTTCAGATGCCCTTGATGCCGGTCGTCCGGGTGCGTATATCAGCGTCCGCCTGAGTACGATATCTTGTTTTAATGGTCAATTTCACGAATATAGGACGGTTGCAAGCAGGTCGACGAGCGCCATGTCGATAAGGGCGCCAAAGTCCGATCTTGACCTGTAACTTAGGAAATCCTCCTTTCGTAGGTGTGTTGGCTTTAGGAGAAGATGTCATCGTTTGTTGCGGATTATTGCATGTTACGAATGTGTACGAGGTAAGTGCACATGATGTTATTTGAAGTTGATATAATCGTGATGTATGATATACGCTTAAAATCCTATTGAAGCAATCTACGCGTGACACTAAATTGACATAGTCAAGTCGAAACAATCTAATCATGCACCATTTCTACACACATGTCGCCTTCCCTCACCAATTCTACATTCCCTCGAACACCACATCTCGCCACATCGTCCACACACTGGGAAACCCGCACCTATCTTCCCGCACGTCGAACACCGAGCTTTAACTTTGCAAAGCTTCGATTCTTTCTCGAGTTTCGCCAAAATGGGATGTAGATCTGTAAACACCGAGGACCCCGTGCAGACATCCAAGTTCGGATTGAGGATCCTTAATTGGGAAGGCCGGCGCCTGTGTGAAGACTTTGTAGGCGTCCGCCCCAACCGGGCGTTCGAGCGCGGCGGAGATGGAGAAGGAGTACGAGAGGAAGAGATGGATAGGCTGCGAGTTATGGACGGTATGGTGTCGTTTGTTTGAATGGGTAGACTCTGTTTCGACAGCCGGGAACTGTGCCTCGGGTATTGCGAGCGACCCCGGGGGGTGTAATAACTCGTGTTTTCCTCGTCGTCTCCGTATGCGTCATATTTGTTTGACGTGATTAATGACCGGAGATTGTCAGTGGCAGGTGAGGGGTTGGGAATGAATGACCCGGAGGCTAGGTGGTCTTTTCGATTGACGCTCGTAACTGGGAGAATGGTTGTCGATAAGCTGGTGGTCAAGGATGGTTCAGTTTTGAGCGTGAGACGGTTGTAGAAGTCAAAAATGGACGATGTGGTGGATGATGTTGAGAAGAGAGAGGGTGTGCGTTTGCGAAGTCGTGGGCGTCGTAAATTTTCAGTGTGAAAATCGGGACTAGAGTCCTTCCAATGTGTTTGGGTTGGTGTGGATTTGTCGAATACAGTGGGGGAGATGGTGGGAGGCGAGTTATTCTTGGGTGGTCAGGAAATTTTAGTCATTGGTTTACAACCTAAAGGGTGGACTCACCTGTGCAGAGCTTGATGAACATAATTGTGTCATAGAGGTCGACGGGTAACACTGGTCGTCAGTAGGGAAGAGGCTCATTGCTAGAGAGACCGGGTAGGGGGATTGGCTTTCAGTCTGCGTTGGGATAGGTGCAAATGAAAACTTCGTTTCAGACTAGGCAGATTCCCTTTGGGCGCTCGCGGCCCTGTACCTCTGCTGTTTATATACCTTCCCTCGACCGTAGATCCTATTCGGACTGACTTCGGGGTTAGTAAAGGCTATACCGGAGCTTTGGGCGTTTACGCCGGTGGGAGGTTCTCAAGATGCTAATTTCGTCTCTCCGATCCCTGACTAAGCAGACTAACCGGAACGGAACCAGCATTTCGGTGACATGATGTTATGAAGCTCCTATCCGACGTCAACCACTACCCTCTCGTAGTTCCGTGTGCTGATTGAATTAGTGCTATGCCAAGCCGCTAGCAGCATTCTGTTAGGTTGGGGGTTTCGTTCTTGATAGGGCGATAGGTAAAACGACGGGGGTTTGCGCGGTCGGTGATAAGTATGCCAAGTACCACACACGCCAATTACAGCGAAGACGAATTTGATGAGCTTGGGCATTCTGATGGAAATAATTATATTTGACTATTGCCTTGACTCCGTATCTGTGGGCTGTATCTCGCCCGGGCAATAATAGGTAGTTTCTGGGAGGTAAACATATTACTTTGTGCCTTACCCTGTCTCTACGACTATGCAGCTCTATCTCAGTCCAGCCATATGGGTTATGGCATCTTTGGAAGTTGTACGCCTTGGCCAATATACACAGTACCCGGATAAGAGAAAATGCCGAAAAACAGTAATATATTGCAGCCTTCGTCGGTTCGGTTTCGTTGGTACCGAGTACCTTGCATCGACTTACACCATAATCTGGCCTTCCCTCGATAGGATGTTCCCGGATGTTCCTCTGCTCTCCATTGGACCGGTTTTCGGCGTTCCAGATATCAATAGGATATTTCGCATGCTTCTAATTATATCCTATCAATCCCTATCAATCCTCGAGAATGCAGGGTCCTGCCCATGTGCAGCCTGGGGGGACTGGGATCCGAACGAAGAATGTGGAATGAAGAACTTGGTCATTTAGTTCCTGGCGTTCCCTAGCAGATTTTAACTCGAGAAGGAAAGCGCTGTGCGGGGTCAATGGCAAAGCCACATTCCATGATTACTCTACTACACACTTGTGCTGACGAAAGTTGCAAGCGGTAAGGGCACTCTCATTTACCGGCAGCAAGCTTCGCCGTATGGAATAGCTGATAGCTGTGCATATCGATTGAATTCGGGACGACTTGTGTCCGACTGTGTCACAGCGTGTCACAGCGTAGCAGCACTGCCATCTACTCCATCTCAGTCTGACGCTATACTTACTGTATCATCCTCTCTGGCCAACCGGCTATACAGATACCCCCGAACGAAACGTTGTACATGGCGTCGCCCGGCGAATCCCACCTGCCTGAGCTTGGTTCTACTGAACATGACAAGTTGAATGCTGTTCAGGCTTCAGTACGCAACGGACTGTTAATTCAAACTTGCCAGTTAGATGACGATGCCTTAGAGAAAGCGTGGACTAAGCATGGACGACACGATTGGTCCCTCGAAACGTGTACAGGCGTCATCTAGCTCTTCCTTTGATACAACGGGTCTGCTTCACCTTGGTTCACACTCCTTCACGGATTCAAGTGATGAGAACGAGGGCACAGGAAGCCCAGCGCGCGTCCCTATCACAGGACGAAAGACGTCAGAAGGTATGCTTATCGAACTCCCACTAGTTAGCTGGACCAATCTGTTTGCAGTTCAGGGTCGCCCTCGGAGAAATCGCGCTGGATTTTTCCAAAACGCACAACAATTTGTGGTTAACAGTCCAAACATGGTTGATGGAATACAGCATGTTCATATTAACGATCATTTTGATCATGGTGCGTTTTCAGCCAGGACTTTCACTAGGGCTATTTTGACTTTCCAACATAGTTTTGGAATGGCTGGGACAACATGTAATGCCTGGGGCCGAGTTTGATTCTGCCGAACGTGATCCACCTCCACACTGTCATCCTGGGACTCGCACCTCTGTCCTCGGAAGGATGGAAGGATGGACGACGGACCCCAAGCGAGAGAAGAACCTCTTCTGGCTGCGGGGGCCCGCGGGCGTTGGGAAATCCGCCGTCATCCAATCTCTAGTAGAAAGGTGTGCCCTGGGGAAACGACTGGGCGCGAGCCTCTTCTTTTCAAGGACCAGCGGGCGCACCAATCCCAACCAAGTTTTGTCTACACTCGCTTATCAATTCGCCGTGCGGGATCCAGAATACAAAGATTATGCAACGAAGCTCGTGCTCGCGGACCCGCGGTTGTTCGAGAAATCTATGAGCGAACAGTTCCGGCTTTTCGTCGTCGAACCATTTGCTAGCAGAGCGATCCGGGGAGGAACAATGGCTTGGGTGATTGCTCTTGACGGTTTAGATGAATGCGACGGCGAACAACAAAGTGAAGCAACGAGGACCCGTCAGCAGCGTAAAAGCAATCAGGGGAGGTCAAACTTGAGCGACCTCACTGGACGTCGTGGCGACGAAGCACAATGCGAAATCGTCCGGTTAATCAGTGGCTTCGTGCTGCAGTATCCGACAGTACCCCTGATTTGGGTAATCGCGAGCCGTCCAGAGCCGCACCTAAACGCTGTGTTTGGTCGTGATGATGTGAAAGATAGTTTCCAGGAGGAGGTTTTACCCGTGGACTCCGACGAAGCTTGTCGCGATATCGAATTGTTTCTTCACCACGAATTTGATGAGATCCGCCAATCCTATCCTGACCACATCCCTGCCGCCCCATGGCCGAGACACGACCAATTCCTCAAAATCGCTACGTCGACTTCTGGACTTTTTGTCTTTGCACATGTGCTAACCCGTTTCATTAGCGACTCATATGTCGGTAATCCCGTGGAACAGCTAGACTGCGTGTTAACTGTCATATCCAACTTCCAACTTGCTTCTGACCAACTGAACCCCTTTGCCATTCTCGATGCGTTATACCTTCAGATTATGAATAGGATATCCCCGAATATGCTCCAGGTTACAAAACGAATCATTGGGTCCTCTATCATCTTGGGCGACTGGTCACCGATTGCAGCCAAATATGGCGTCCGTTGCTCATGCAATTTTTTCGGCATTACGCGCGCTACTGCTATTACTGCTCTTCGTCACCTTCATTCCGTCCTCCGCATTTCTCACGGAAAAGAACCCACTTCCGTCGAGTTTTATCATTCCTCCTTTCGGGAATTCCTTTTGAACGCAGTTCGATCAAAGGATTACTGGATTGACCGGGGGCGTGTTGGGCGCGAGTTATTTCTTGCTGTATTCCGGTTCAAAAAGCCATTGCTTGCTCGTAAGTTCATTGACGTCCTCTACACCGGATATCTGAAGAATATCAATTTGAAGCAGACACTCGGAGCCCGGGACAAGAACCTCCACAGACCTTCAATGGACTTTCGCTCTCTTGGCCCGGGGTACAAAACCCAGCAGAATTTTTTGTTGCGTTCAGAAAGGTTGTGGACCAGGCTTGGAAAGATTTGATGTTCGGGCAGGGAAGGGGCGACGGCCTTTGGATCCTTTTTCTACACAATCCAACGTTCATCACTACACCCGATCTAACTTCGATCCTTGAATGCCTAAGCTTCGACAAAATATTCCAGAATTTTGCCCTAAAAGTCAAAATGTCATGGGGGACCTGTGGCGTCGCCTCCCCGGAATTTTGGTTTTTCTGGGACCTCTGTCAAACGGTATGTTGCTATGCTTCGCCACCGCGCAGACGTTTACTTCATTTTTCTGGTCTAGCCGTTGAAGGCCGAACTCGAACGAACCGGACTTCTCTCATTCGTTAAACTTGGGTCACTCGGCGTTGAAAAACTCATACTTGGTAGTGACGTATACGTTGATGGTCCAGGAATCTATATGCAATTTCATCGCCACCGCGAGGCAAGTCATCGTTAATAGTTGAGAATGATTATTTTTTGTGCCTTACTTCCTTTCATCAGCGCTCGACCGGGGTAGAGAAAAAGTACACCGACAGGCTAATCCACTGGACCCAAGCAGCACCTCTTACAATGGTTAGGGTGTTAGGGCGACCAGTTTCACAGGAGCGATGTGCACTAATCGAGGTGCCTGAGGACGCTAGCGAGGTTGACTTCCCCAGATATTATGTCATAACCAGCTTCTGAAGGGTGGGACGCCTAGAGCATGATGGATGATTAACCCAGATTAATTAACCCAATTTTCTCCGAGTTAAATACGTAATAATACTCCTCCCGTTGAGTCCTCGAGGATATTTTGAATGCTAATATGGGATGTCTGACATGAAGGGGGAACGGCACTAGCCTGAGTCTGGAGTGGGAGAGTTTTATGGCTCCTGCAAAATCGCCCAAACACGAGAAGGCTTTGAGAGGATGAACATGCGTAATGGGATTCAGAACCCGTCTAATGAATTGTCAATTTTATGAACTCAAACCAGCGGAGATACATTCTTGGATCCAAGTAGTTAGCCTAAATACTCAAAGGTGGAGGATCTTCCGGTACGACTGTCAAGAGGGCGAGCTGTTCCTCGTAGAAAGCATTCAATGCCTCAACATCTGAGCAAAAGCAGTTCAATTGATCTCTGATATCACCAGCGACATCCAATGGCTTAGGTTCCTTCTTATTCTTGATTTTGGGAGACAATCGTCCCATGAGCCGGTTCGTGAGGAACAAGAACCCATCGGAACCACCGATAACCTGCACGAAAGCCGCGCCCGAACGGTGAACGAACTGCGAGTATTTGTACGGCAAACGGCGGTAGGAATAGACCACCTCGACCTGCTCGGGATATAATTCAGCTGCTTCTACGTCGACTATGAAGTCGAATTTGCGGAGGAGCGCATATTCAAAATATTTTGATGTCTGCGTATACTCGGGTACGCGGGCCTCCAGATTTGGGACCTCAGGTGGTGGAGCTGCTAGGCGGATGGGGAAACAGGATTGGAAAGCGTTCCGAGAACTGATGTCGCTGATCTGAGTGACGTAGGCTTCGATGAGTTTGAGGCCGTAGCGTTCGATGGTTCTATTCCAACCCTTCAGCTGATCTTCAATGCATCGTGCAGTCATTGCTATCCATTGAAGCTCGAAGTGGAAGACAGTTGCTGGATTGTGGATAATATCGTGGTGCAGCACGACTGCTTCAGCTTGGTCGCTCTTCTGCTCACGAAGTTAGCGAAGAGTCAATGTTTACTAGTGTTTGTTACTGGTATCTTACCTTGTTCGGGTCAATTTCAATAACCATCGTCTGACTTAGAATCAACCTTTTCCTTTGGGGTTTGCGATTCGAGATACTCCTGTGCCGCGAAAGATTTCCAGAGGCTTTAGGCGTCGTCTCCTCGCTGGTATATCTCCTGAACCAACCACCTTTGGGGGTCATTGGAACAGAATACTCGCCCTTGAAGCGATAGTAGTAATGGCTGTGGTCGTCAACGATCAGCACGATATCTATTTTCAGGGGGACAAATACTCACCCGTCCAGGAAACCATGTAATCCCCGACAATGCTCAAATAAACCCTGTTCCATTAGTTTGACTCCCCATTCCACTGCCTGTGCCCGCGAGGACACATCGTTGAACTCCTTAACCAGCCACGAAACAAAATCGGATCCAGTGAATGAATTCGGGTATTGTGATCGATGCCATTGATGATGCTTGATTGACACCCCATCTTCCTCGCGCATAGCTTTCACAATCGTAGTCAAGGGCATGTCAGAAATCTCCTTCTCACTTTTTATCTTCTTCTTCAGCGGACCCTGCTCATGGATCTGGTCCAACTGGCCCATCAAAGCTTCGTCGAGGACCGAGGCAGCTGGGTCAAGAGTAGTAGGGAGGAAGCGGACTGGCGGTGCTGGGTAGTTTATACGTTCATCTGCAGGTTGCCAGCGGAGTTTTGTGAATTGTTCGGCAAGTTTTTCGATGCCAAGGATGCGAATTTCCTCGTCATTGAGGCGTTCACCTCCAGGCCCGGTATTCATCATGGGGGGATCTTTAGTTGGGACAACGATGAACCGTGTCCTCCAATATCGGAGAGATTCGTTGAAGTTGCGTTCATAGCCCGCGACGAGCATGTCTAGCCTATTCCACCCATAATTCTCGAGCCCATATGACGAAAAAGACGTTTCATGTGATGTATATCCTCCTACATCCTCGCATTAGCAACATTCAAAATGTGAAATGTGATAGCCTCCGCACCTCCAAGCTTGGGCCAAATGAAGCACTCATATTCCACCACTCTTATAGGCAACAACCTCCTCACGTACCGCCTCACTTGTATCGAATCGCCAGTGTAAGAGATCTTATGAATCTCATTCATCATACTAAGATAAACTGGGTCCAGTGGTGACTGCAACACATCGGCAGGTCCAGTAGCCCGAGGAATAGCGTCGTCATTGGCAAGGAACTTGCTCTTCCGTAGTCCCATCTTTTCTTCGTTAGCCTTAACCTGAGCCTTCTGCGAGCTCCTCCAAGTAGAAGGACGCGAGATAAACTGGAATCCCTGGGCGATGCGCACAGCTGCCATTCCACGCATGACAACTAGCGCCCATGCTCGACGAACTTCTTCAGGTGTGCCCTTGACTTGAGGTGGTTTAACGAGGAAGGACCGCATTTCCTTGGGGTCGACAACGAAGTCGTAGTAGTAGTTGTCATAACAAGACTCCAACTCGGCGTTCGAGGGAAGGTATTCCATAGTCAGAGGTAAACAAGATGGTGTCACCAACGCTTTCCACTTGATATCGTGTTTGTGCGTAGTCTCCGGCAGTAGGTGCTCCCACCGACGAGCAAGAGACTCCTGACCATAAGAAACAGATATTTCTGGTTGGAGTGGGTTCGACCAAGACCGGGGAGAAGAGGTGTAAGATTGAGCAAGTGTACTCGCAGCGCTGCGACGTTTGTTTATGACAGTATCGTCACGAGGAGGGGTGTTCATCGGCGACCTTCGCAATGAACCACGATGTGGTATTACTGTCTCCTCCTCAAACGTCCTGCTCAGTACCGTCTTTGCGGTACTTGCTTTGATCGCGACTGGTTGCACTGATGTTTCAGGAATGATTGCTGGTGCTGGTTTGGGAGGTATAGATACGCGTGTAGCCGTAGGAGCCGTGACAATCGGTGTGGTACTCGGAGAGCCAGATGCGAAGACTTGTGTTGTCTGTGGTTCACTTGGACCACTGCGGAATGGGTTGAATAGCCAAGATGGTGTTAACTTGGCAGCCAAGCTCGGTTTCATTGACTGATTTGTAGCGGAAACGTTGGAAAGCTTGGATAGCGTGGAGCGAACTGAATGGATTGAGGCTTGAGAGGGGGACGAGCTCAGACCAGCAGCGGTTACCGGTGTAACCAGATTCCCTGTTGATACTTCATCAGGCAGTTCCTTAATTATGCGTCTCGGGCTTTCCTCGATGGTTGTAATTTTGCTGGAAGTTGTCAAGGCACGACTCCTCTTGTCGGCGAGCCGCGAGGAAGGATTAGAAGTGGGTTTGTTGGAGGGAGGGACAATGTAGTTGGTCCGTAGAGAGAAGATATCCATGTCAAATTTATCTGCCTCGGACTTGTTGAGTGAGAATTGATCCTCTGTATCCATGTTTCTCGTAGCCGCCGCCGGTGGCTTGTCCGGCAAATATGGAACTTCTATGCTCGAAAGGACGTCAGCCTCCAGGAGACCAAGCATCTGGATCTCATGCATCTTGGCTCGCGCGATGAATCTAATCAGAGTATGAGTAAAGACCGCGCGGGATGTAAGGCAGCAACTCACCGGTCGTGTCTGAATGGCAGGTCCATCTGTTTATCCCAAAAGGATGTCGAAATCCAAAATGGTTCCCACCAAAAATTCTTGAGGTCCTCCCGGTTAGGATGATTACCGTCGTCACCACCCCATAAAGGATCGCTAGCCAGTGGGTCCGCGGATTTGCTTTCGATCTCAAACCTGGTTTCTGGTTCCGTGCCCTGGAAGCTGAAGATAGGACTTTGATGCAGAGGAGGCTTGGTCAAAAGAATCAGGTCCAAAACCGAGCCTTGGTCTAGCATACGAGCCGTTGTTAGGCGTAAGAGTTTCTTGTTAACGCGAAAGTACCCAGTTCCAGGACTGATGAGGAGAGTTGTGGCGCCAGTTACGGAGAGGGAACGGTCGATGTAATGGGTTTCGGTGGGATTGAGGCCAAGGTTTATGGCCTCCAGAATTGGACCATCATGCGCATATGAGAGTCGACCCACAAGACGAGGGCGGACATCTGCCTTCACATCCTGTGCGGCACGATAGTGATGCGTCAAAAGAATTTCGCGTTGGAAGTCCCAAAAAGAATCTTTGAGGCTGACGAGGGTTGCTTTCCACTCGCGAAGGACCTCATGGTCTGTGATAACCTTATAGAAGTCCTTGTACCAGTTTCCTCTCTCATCGCTGCGCGCACCATCACGTACGGGGCCGCGCATTTCGCACTCCTCATAGAAGACGCGTGAGATGAGGACAATGGTGACAGTGTGGTTGGTAGTAGCCTCTCGCCATTTGGCGAAGAGGGCAGGGAGGAAAGAGTGGACAATCTTTTCGTTATAGCGTTCACCGTCTCCCGCAAATTCCCAAAGCTCGCGGCACACTTGAATGAAGATCGTCACTTTGGCAGAAAGGGAGCGAAAGATGGGTCGGGTTGATGGAGTGACGATCGCCGATGGAACCTGAACAAACAATGAAACCACAATTTTCCAGATCGTAAAATAGGACGAACCTTCCTTCCCTTGATGTAAATATTCTGTATCTTGGCAACGATTGCGCCCACAAAAGCCACTTCTTGGTTCGTGTGTACACACTGCCCCACCAATTGTTCTTCTAGCCTCCACATATCATTGCGGCCCAGATATTGATCTTGAAAGACGAATTCAACATAGCTTGCGCTGCATACCTCCCTGTCCACCTAGTTCAGATTCAATAAAAGAAACACGGCCAAAAGAGGAACCACTGACCTTTGTTACAGACACCTCACCGTTATTCCTGAGACTGAATGCATCCGAGATTGGCTTAGGTACCGAAATCTGCCAAATAACTCGTTAGCCCTGCCCTCTATCATCTACATGAAGAGATATCACCTGTAGTTGTGGTCTTGGGCATTGATCCTCCTTTGGAACAAAAAACAAAAACGATTCATCTGGATTTTCTGCCCCAAGCTTATTGACCCTCAGGAGATCCCCCTCCACAACGCCAGGCCACGATGCGTAATTGAACAAGACACCAGGCGCATCTTTGGATTCGTGTACCCAGAGGTTGAATGTTCTAGAGTCGCCGACCTTAAGAGGATTCGGTGCGGGCGGTGGCAAAGACCGAAGGACAGATTGTGCAGTGTTGGACCGGCGGCGACCGAAGTGCGAATGTTGAGATTCCGCTCTTGATGATGACATGGGGTTTGTTTGTCCGCGAGGAAGAATCACATCTAGGCGAGTGCAGATTCAATCTGAATTTGTCTTTCACAAGAGTCTTGGCAACAATGTCATGAGGAAGGGGAAGAACGTCGTCTGTACGTGCATGTTTGTCCCATCAGGAACCCAAACTGGGCACCGTGTAAATAAATAGGACCCACTAAGCTCACTCGCGCCTCACCAACAGCCCGCCCCCCAACGCTGCAAGAATCCCTCATCGTCCAAGGCGCAGTAGCAATCACGGACACAAAAACTATCGGAGCACTGTCGACTTCAGCCTTTTGTCCATTGCTTCCAAGGCACTGAGTGCGAACGTACTGGCGGATATTGGGTTCTTCTTATCACGGACATTTGCATGGGAACTCAAAAATTGATACAGCCGTAACCTGTTCGACGGGTCGTGACATGGGCGGACATAGATCATTGACATTTACCTTACGGTTAGATGACACTGCTATAGCCAGTCGCTATGCCTTTACTTAAGGTTCAATTTTACTGCAACAACATAGCCGACTCAATTCCACCACCATCAGACCAGAAGGAAGAAGTAATCACCGTTGCATTTTCCCACTAGCAGCTTGCTGATCATAGGCGCTGTCCATCTCGGTCGTATCAGGTTTCACTAGCCACATGTTATCTGCAAACCAGCTACGGTGCTTTCAAACTTCCTGCTTGACAGCTGCGAGCGCAGGAATCCACAGTCCACGGATAAAGGACTAGTCGCGTTTGCTATTTCAGGATTACGCTAGTGTCGACTTGGCTCTCGGGTGACAAGACAACTCGAAGGTTCTATCACGGAAGTGCACACTAATGAAGCGTATTCTATCCGCGGCTTGCTTCCACCGGAAGAAATACCTCGTGTCCATTGCTCGTACACCTTGGACTACAGCCATCCTCATCTCCAACTGATCCAACATGTACTGCACCAAGCTAATCGCCCTCGTCTCTCTCGTGGCTACTGTTCGTTCTGCTCCTCAATACCTTTGTCCCCCAGACGACAAATGCGTCTGTTGCAGCTCCCTCAAGGATCCCACGTACTTCTCTGCTGTAGAACACAAGGGCAAAAACGCAGGACAAGTGGGCTATAACTGTACAACGTTCAATTTCGAGACAAAATATGATCTGGATAAGTGGTGAGTGACCAGGTCGTAACAACGACTTGTCTGTGCACCCCTGATAGTTTTCCGTTTAGCTCTGGTCAGCCCGCTTGCTGCTCTGGCAATACCAAGGGTATGGACTTGACTCGGGCTCCATTAAACAGCTCTGATCGCCCTTGACTTACTTCCTCTTTCTCTAGTGGACGATTCAGTCAAGTACATCTATGGCTGTTCACCTCTCCGTTATTGAGCGTCTTGTTAATGTATATCGTTGAGCACACGAATCGCACTTTATATTGGACATGCCTTGTGCCAAGTCTAACTCGACCATCGTGACACTGACCGAGAGGCAATACGAGCCTCTGTACCTGACAAACAGGGAAAAGATGGAAAGAATCCCTGCATTCATGCGGCGTCCCACACCACGTCTGAAGCCTTGTATCCTACCCTCTCGAGTGACGTTATTCCCATCAACCCATACCGTAAATTCCTCCAGCGTCTCCAGGTGCATGTTGGACATATCATCAGAATTAACAACCCGCCACAGCTTGCGGGGTCTGCCAGGCAACACAGTCCACATTAATTTACGGTCGTGATAGAAGCATTATGAGAAAATACCTTCCGCTTGTCTTGCTCAGCAGGTATTCAGCATATTTTGTAGAAATGTTTGCAACGGTATGCGGGTTCTTTATTCACGAGATGGTAAAGTACCAATTGGCAAGAGGTGTGGATTTATCGTATCGACCGTCCGCCCTTCCTTACGTGTTCCCCCCTTCATGTAAGAGCGGTTTGACATGGCAGAGAGGGGTTCAAAGATTTCGATTGATTACGGCGAGCACTTGCACCCGATTGGGACGATACAGCTACTAAACAATACGCTCGCACACTAGTGGTGCGCGCTCCAGAGTCCAGATATTACACAACTAAAATCAAAGTCATCCCGAGCCACTTCACCCTAGAATCAAGGAAATTACCCAGAAGCGTCTATATCGACAGGGGCCCAACAAGAACCAAGACTTCCCTCACGTCGGGAAACTACCAAGCGTGAATAATGTCTGCTTTTGCTTCCCTTTCCCCTTCTTCCCCTTCCTCCCAAGCCCACTCTCCTCACCCTCACCCTCTCCAACGGTTCTATCTACGACCGGGTTCGAGCCTCTCGTTTCGCTATTCTCGCCTCCATTCCCATTCCCGCTACCAGGAGTCCAAGCAGACACAACAGGCGCATTGCTACCCAGAATATTCTTCAACGAAACATTCCCACTGACTTTCGGTTTCCCCCTCGCAGAACCCGATGACGGCAACTCAGGGAATAACGAACGATCCAACTTTGGCGGCTTCTGTTTATTCGAAACCCGAGTAGTTGCGGGTGCACTAGGGGGTTCGATAACGCTAACGCGAGGTGCTGGATTCGTATTTGCACTGGCAGACCAAGGTGTTGTACGTGTTGGTTGACGGAAACCGGGTATTGGTGGTGCTGGTGTAGCCGTTGATGATAACGAAGCACCTGGGAGAGGGGGGAAGCGTTGTGTATGGCTTTGGTTGGTCCGTGTTTGACGTGGTTGAATAGGAGATGAGGAGGACGAGGAGGATGCTGCAGCGGCTACGCGGTCCCATACTTGCCGTGAGGGTTGTGACGATCGCGACGCTGTAGTTTTTTTCGCATTCAGAACACGACCGGAGGTGATTCCTGCATATCCTCCTCCAACAGCCTGAGGAACAAGGTCGGGGAATTGTTGTCGTTGCTTTTCACCGGCATTGTCAATTTTATAAATACAATGGCAGAAAGACGAAACGAACCTCGATATTGAAACCCCTCCACGACCCCAACAAATCTTGTTTCTTTTCCTCTTCCTCTAACAAGTCGACAAGACCGTTCACGATACTCGCGGTGTGATCGAGGTTATTATCCAAAACGTTGAATGCCGTCAAGATGAGATCACGGGCACTAGATTCCGATATCCGATAACCACGGACAGCGGCCTTGATGGCGGGAACCGCATTTGGAGCAAGTGATTGAAGGCGAGTGATAAACAAGGCATGGCGCCTGTAAAATTGCACATTAGCACTTCTGTCAGAAGAATGGGTTTATGGGGCACTCACTCAACAACAGCAGGATCAGCATCCGAAATATCAATAAGCGGTGAGCTCGAACCACTAGCAGACGGACGAGCAGGCGGCGGGGTACTCCCATCTGTCAAACTCGACCCAAAAGCTGCCCTCCGACCATTCACAGGCACGGCTTGTGGTCGAGCAGCCGTGCTCGGGCCGGCCTGCGCCTGCGGTCGAGGCGCCTGTAATCCCGGTGGAGGTTCTCTATCGCGCTCTCTGGTCGTTCCTCCTCCATGTCTGGCCGGCCTTCCACCAACTTCTTCGAATTGGAATCCCGCTGTCACCTTACGGGCGTCTTTTTTATCTTTGGTACTCATGCTTGCTCCGTGTTCTTCAACCATGTGTGCTTGTAGGTCCAAGGGCGTGTTGAAGACAACAAATTTGCGTTCCCGACATTCAGACTGCGTGCATGGATGGTGAATCGTGTTGAAGTGTCGTTCCTAGTAACATCAAATCCGTCCAGCCGTGTTTGTTTTTCAATATAACCGATACTCACCAAACTATCATAGTTCTGGAAACTATGAGCTCTCTGTCAGCATTAGTATCAGCGGAAGAAGATAAACACGTACTACTGGTATTGCACGCCATTCCGTTTGCATACAAAGCACTCCTCGTGCTTCTCCCGCATATGACTATAATGCTCATCCACACTGAAGAAACACTCTCTGCAAAAGTCGCACATGGGGTGCACACCACCCTCTATTTTTTCCGGCGGGATCTGCTTGACATGTCGATGATGCATCGACGGCAAATGCACCGGGAGGATATTGGGTGGATACAATGCATGTTCGTGCGAAAACACCTTTTTGTGCCGAATACATAGATCACTAAAGGGAGCGCAATATCAGCACCCATCCAAGAACGCTGGTGATAAATAACGAGTATAACGAACCACATAAGTTTCCCATGTACAGCCCGCGTATGCAGCTTCAAATCTCCCCACCCATTCCCAATATAATCGCAGCTCGGGTCGGGGCAATTGAATTTGAGCAAAATCAACGTGTCCTCCATCATCTCTTGTGTCTCAAAATAAATCGAGAGCTTGGCATCCTTGTAGGATATATCCTCAGGCTTGAACGTGCTAAACTCTGTTTCCGGGGAAACAGTAAATATGACCGTCGGTTGTGGCTCCTACAGAAATCAAATCGAACAACGCAGGAATAAGATTAGATTAGATTCCCGCCCCGAAACCAGGTCACAGCAACAAACGCACCTTACAGAACGTACAGTCCGTCTTTTTGTACAGCGCTCGCAGACGCAGCGCGCACACATGACACGTCCTGTGGTTACACTCTGACACAGACCAGTACTTGACTGGTTCCGCACAGATCCAGCACACATTATCGTCCTCGTCCCCGGCGTCCTCTCCAGTCTTCGCTACTGTAGTCGGCGTAGCAACTTCCTTAGGATTCTCGAGTTTCTCCTCCACTTGGTCCGCTTTGTCCTTCTGCTTGTCCTTCACAGCACCCGAAGCATTACGGCCGTCGCCTTGGCCGCCACGCCTCGAATTACCTCCCCGCCGACCACCTCTTCCTCGATTTCCGCCTCCACCACCACCTCCTCGCTTGGGTTCCTGGGCACCTGGAGCCTGTTGTGTAGAGACCTGAGTTGACATTTACGCAGTGCGGTTCTTCTTTCTGACGGTTGGGTCAGAGCGTAGCGCGTAGCTTTCGATTCTATGTAATAAACGTTTTGGCTCCATCGGTTATCGGTCACCTGACTCAGCTCATCGGCACCGCCGCAACTGGTGCGGGTTGACCTTACCTAAGTCGCTAGTCAAAAACTATCGAATCTTGTCATCGCGGCTCAGAGCTTGGAAATACGCTCCTGGACGAGCTTCCAGGTTTATATATGAAGGTGAAGTATGACAGAAACAAAAAATGTAAGGTACTTTAAAAAGCAACAACGACAAAGCATCACATCACAACGAGAACTGACACAAACCCCCAAGCCCTTCCTCGGATCCGACTGCAGCTACAGCTGCACTCATACACGTATCCGTTTGTAGAACAATAGGTACGCGTTCCTCGTCTCGTCCTTCTCCCACGCATCAAACACGTCCTCCGGCCTCACATCGCTCACGAGTTCATCATCGATCCTCACCCACCCTTCCTTGAGCTTCGCGCCTGGGTACCGATTCGGGTGGAGGACGTCGAGGGTGTAGTGCCCGCCCGACGCCGAGTGTCCATGATGATACAGAGCTAGAAAAAACCAAAGGTCAATAAGCTGAGTCTGTATGATGAAAATGTAAGAAACACGTACCACCAAACAATCTATACTTTGTTGCCTGGAGCCGCTTCCCAGTCGGTGCCATCATATCTATGTATCGAGAACCAAATCCGTCAGCTCCTTCCAAGCAAAAAATGACACAACACGTACCCGCACCGATCTCCAACTCAGGATCAAACCGTATCTGCTTCATCACCTTCACAACACCACCTACAGTCGTATCATAACAGAACCTCTTCACATGCAACACCAACACCGGTGGCAGTGCCTCAACCAACACTTTTTGACTGGCATCAATTATCACACCCGGTCGGGACGGGTTCGTCATTTGTATGGTCTGGGGATGCGTGATGTGCGAGAGGGCGTCTTGGATGGTGTGTATTGAGTCGCGCTAAGAGTCGAGGCTGAGTAAGAGGATGAAGGTATAACTAAGGATCAACATACCTGAATATCCAATCTCAGCGATCTCCAATCTTCCACGAGCACAGAATCTTTCTGTCCCGGCGCCTTGAGCGTCGACTTGAATTTACCACCGAATATCCTCGTAATCGGACTCTCAACCGCCTTGATCTGTACAAATCACAACTAGCATCAGCACCTGTATCGAAGTCAAAATAAGGATACTAACCGTCCTAGTAACGATCGTCCTGTTCTTTTTACCAACCTCTAGCCATCCATCCTCCTCAGGCGGCTCCATCTCTTCCTTCTCCTCGACATGCTGTTCCTTCACGGCAGTTTTCGACGGAGGCGCTAGACTATTTTGTATATATAATAATTCTTCCTCCAAGGTATCAAGGTAAAACCCAAGGAACTCTTCCGCGTCTTCTTGTTGCCCGCCCTATAAGAAAACGAAGAAAGTCAATAACTACTTCAAAACATCAAAGATCCAATCCACTCACCCGCATACTCTCAAACCTCTTCTTCTCCTTCATAGCCTCATACACATACGACGGCAAAAACGACTCAGGCCACTCATCCTCCTCCTCCGCATCCCCAACAACCTCCCTCTCCTTCCCCTTCCCCCCCTTCCCACCACTACTAAACCCATCCCTCTTCTTCCTCTCCCTCTCCTCCACAAACTCCTTCAAAAACTCAACAGTAGCATCAATAAACGGCGTCTGACTCTTCACCTTCCCCCCACCACTCCCACTCCCACCAAGAACCCCACTAACATAAACCCCCGATCCCGACCCCGACCCAACAGACCCATTCACACCACCCCCCTCCTTCTCCTTCTCCTTCTCCTTCTCCTTCCCAAGCAACCTCCCCAACTCAATAAACAACTTGTGAAACGGCAAACAATAAACCAAAACCTGCAAAACCGCATTCGCAAAACACATATTCCCAGAATTAATCAATCCCCTCGTGCGGATCCTCTGCGTCGCCGCTGCCGCCGCCGAACCCCCACCACCACCACCAATACTGCCCAAACCGTGTGTGAGAAGGTTAAGCAATTCCGACTTTTTCGCGGGTGCTACTGCGATGGAGGGTGTAGCAGGTGTAGAGGGTGCAGGTATAGATATACCCACAACAGACGAGGTAGGTAGTGCACCGCGTTGGTGCGTAGAAGACGTAGACCCAGAGGCCGAGGATGCGAACAGTGATGCCCAAGACTTCGGTGCCGCTGATACTGGTGCTGGTGCAGGTGCAGGTGCCGGGGCCGGGACCAGAGCAGGTACAGACGTTAATTGATTCGTAGTATCGGCTTCGGCTTCCGTAGTCCTCGAAGTAGAGGCAATAGGGATTGTAGTACCCACCAAAGCTGGTGCTGCCAAACTCGAAATAGCCACAGCGGGCGCCTCGGACTTGCTTGCTTTTCCATTAGAAACAATGATAGGGGGTGCATTTGTGCCGGATGTAGAGAGGACGAGACCGACGGTGTCTTTACCAGTCACAGCAGATACAGAAGTGTTTGTCGAGATAGGAGAGCCTGGGAGGGTAGGTGCATCCGTAATTTCCGTAACAGCAGAGGAAGAAATCGTCGAATCAACTCGAGACGATGATTCGATTCCGACTGTATCTCCCAAAGCGGACGTGTCCTTCTCCTGCGATTCAGACTGAACACGTTCCTCCACAATGCCCTCCTTTCCCTCAACTTGCTCCTCCACGCCTTCCACCGCAGGTAGGGAAGCAAAAATAGACTTTGGTGAAGGCGGAGGTGTACGAACGTCTAAAGCTTGTTTGACTATATCCGAAGGAGGCCGTGCGCGGGGGGAGATAATAATTCCCGGGGCTTTAGACGGATCTTCCGGACGCCGTGACCAGATTGCGATTGACGCGACGAGCCCAGGCGTCGATATCTTGTGAGAATGGGATTTCGTATTGGGCGAAAGAGGAACATTGGCATCTGCATCAGATGAAATGGTGCCCATGATATATGTCGTTGGAAGTGTTTCAACAGGGGCTGCAGGGGTGGGAGGCTGGGATTTAATTTCAGCTGCGGGTAAGTGGGCGGATGTGTCGGGAGCTTCATGGACCTGACGTTCTATTGGTGTAGTTTCTTGGATTGGTTGCGCGGCAACTTCCTCATTAGGAATAAAGATGGGTGTTTCTGTCGAAAATTCAACAGATTGTTCCACTTGCGTAGCAGTCGGTTGTCGTTGAAGTTTCAGGGGTGATGAAGGCGTGTCGATGATAACACTAGGATTGGCGACATTTTCGACTGTCGCAGGTGGTTCCGGCGCTATCGTAACTGGAGGAGGAATCTGGGGAGGTGGAGGCGCAGGGGGCGGTTCATAAAAAGCAGGAGAAAAGTCTCTAGGAGGGGGCATGGATAATTGTTTAGGAAGAGGCGACTGTGGTTGTTGTGGCTGCCACGAAGGCGAGTATGGTCCGGCTGATGTTGGGGATGGGTAGGAATAAGGTGGGGTGTATGGCTGAGGATACTTTGCGAGGTGTTGTGCGTGGGGGTGTTGAGGATTGGGAGCGTGGAGGAGAGGATGGTAGGTCTGGTGTTGGGGTGGGTGGAAATTTTGGTGATAGATATGTGGTGGGTGTCCGTGTCCGTGTCCGTTGCGGTTTGCGTAAGAGCCACCACGTCCGTTCAACCGCCCAGGCGAAGGCTGGTGGTGATGGTGGTGGTGGGGTGTATGAGGGTTAATATGGGGAGGAGGCGGATGGGAAGGATAGAGGTACTGATATGGATTTGGGGAGTGCCCCGGTCCAGGGCTGTGGTTCCCGTAGACATGGGAGGGCGGGGGAGAGGGCTGGTAGTAAGCCGGACCCTGATGGGGATATCCTGAGTGAGGGCTCGCCATTGTTATGCAAACGTGAAGTGTGTTTAGGCGTCAGAGACTACTCGAGAATTTTGTATCTAAAGGGTTTGGTGATGTTAAAGAAAGAACGAGAATGAGTCAGTGGAAAACTCACGAATGACAGGGAATATGCTGTGTGCGTCGAGAGAAATGTCTGCAAATGGGCGCTATCGATGGTTCCAGGCTAATCTGCCAGCGTGTGGGGGCTTCGTAGTCGTCGTGTGGCACAGTGAGCTTGGGGAAAGACAACAATTTTGAGAATGCATGACAGGCTTGTTACATCGATCAACAACCACAAACAAAAGCCATCATCTCCGTAAGCCATGTAGTCCACGCCTCCTTCGTGTGTTCCATTACACAACGTCCTGCTCAATCAACGAAGCCATCATTTAATACCCCCCAGATACCTCGCCGATTTCAAGGATTCTGTCGCCTGGCTGCTGTCTGGAGACAGAGCACCACCTATATGTTATCATGTTTCCCACGCCTACTTTACTACCATCGAACTAGGCCCCACTCGTTCAGCAACCGCTGCACACTGGCACAGTGCACAGTCATAGATCCGGCCATGTCAAGTGCAATGTACGGTAGTCGCGTGCATAAATATTTCGCCTCACAATAATCATTGTCAGTCAGTGATGATGTACTATAAATAGATTTTGTCAGCTCGAATGACAAGAAGCCTCCGTATGTTTCTAAGGACCTAGAACCCCAAGAATAGTTACCGGTACATCATGCATCATGGATTGTCCCTCGGTCTAAGTTTTGGTTGCTTTGAGCATTGGGCTTGGGAAATTGTACCTGAGCTAACGATATTCCCCGCAAAACCATGTATATATATCCGCGCCCACAAACAGCCACAGACCTTGAAATCTCCAGATAAATCAGAATAAGAATAATAACCGCGAAGTTGCACACCCCATGCATATCATCACTCCCGGCTGTCGGAGATCCATAACACAGCCGGAGGACTGATCAATGTTTTGAAATTTGAATGATGTTGGCGGCATAAGGAGATACTCCTGTGCAAGATCCTTTTGTTATTAGTCCGCGCGCCAGCTTTAGACGTAAAATTTCAATACATCTAAGTTTCTTTCTATCCCGAGCGAGTGTGGCTGATGGAACTAGGATGAAACAACAGGAGACAGTAGTACACAGCTGATTCTCAAGATCCCTCTGTGGAAAATATATGAACCGCACGCTTTGTCTACCGGAACGAAAGTACGGAACGGAAGCATGGGAAGATTTATGGGGATGGGAATTGTGCAAGGCCATGGCAACCAAACAGAGCCAAACGGGGAGGAAGGTTCCTATTGACGACAGAGCAAGAGTATCACAATTTGATGTTCGTTCTCTCTTCTCCACATCTATCTCTGCCCAGTCGGTCCTAGCTTCTAGTCGCAGGCTCGTCTGGTTGCCCTTCCGACTATATTTCTCTTTCACCCAGCCACAACAACCCATCTTTGAATGTACGTCACCCCAAAAACTAACAAAACTTTACATCTCAAATACCTTCCAGGTCATCTTCAAGGGTGCAGGCCCCGCCCGTAAACCTCAAAGAGCGCATTGCTGCTCTCCAACAGCGCACAGGCTCAAATGCCTCCGCCGCCCAACGTTCCGTCTCCCCCACACCCCAACCCACATCCCACCAAGGCGCCGCACCAACCTCCGCCAGCGCTCTCCGCGAAAAGATCGCGCGTTTCGAAAAGAAAGGCGGCGTCCCCGTCCCCCGCGGCAGCTTTGGCCTCGGGGCACCACCACCCGTTGACGGTCACCCGCGTCGCCAAAATGAGCTATACGGGAACCGTCTTCCCCGAGTTGTCAGTGGTCCAGGTCCCCAGCAGCGTGCCCCTTCACCATTGGGCTTCGGA
>MU151192.1:0-67043 GCA_015584085.1 Macrolepiota fuliginosa MF-IS2 | reverse complement strand
CAAGAGGGACAAAAGCATTCCAATGCACTTAAGATAATAGTTAATTCATAACTCCACCAGATCAAAAGGTCACATAATCATACTTTGCAGATCTACAGATAAGATGTAAGGGTACCTTCATTTAAATTATGAAGTGCACAGCCACAATATGTATGGAGATATTGGGGCATTTACCCAAGAGCTTGAAATATTAGAACACTTTTGTCCCTTACTGTAAAAATGAAGATTATTTCATCTGGTTTCTTCTTGTTGTCAAGTTTGCACTCAATTGTGATATTAAAGTGGTCATAGGCAGAGGATTTGAGAGAAGAAAATATAGCCTCTAATTTATATGAATATCTAGTATTTTTCCTGATTTTTTTGGCACTTACTAATAATTTCTTCATTATTTAACTCCCATACCTCAATATCTAACTGGCTTTTGGTTGATTTATTCTTTTGACATTGCTAATGTTTGACAGGGGATAAAATAACCAGAAATGCAGACTTTATGGGTCCCTCACCACTGGATGCTTCAGGGGTGTATGGGACAGATGGATAGGGGGTGGAGCCTCCACTGCCTATAGGAGTATTGGTCTGTGCTCAAAAACCTGAGGAAACAGGGATTTTCAACCCTTTTGCTTGGGTATTTGAGGGTTCTCAGAGGCATCTTGGCAGGTTTACAGGAGGTTTGGTAAAGTGTATAGGGCTGGGGAAAACAGGGGAGGGGCAAGAATGGTTGAAACTTCAAGTCATTGATGTTATCTGACATAAGATTCAGTTGGAGTTTTAAAATCACCCAGATATAGCATTATCAACCAGTTATTTGAATATTTATATATATCTGTATCTGTATCCAATCAATCCATGTAAAACAGATGGATTTCACATGACTAACCAGATGTGATGCATCTGTGCAAGTCCCTACATCATAGACAGGGGGCATGGGGGTGATCCTATAGTCAGATGTATCTCCAGAGATTATCAGGACAAGCTGTTATCCAAGAGGAATCAAGACATGTTGCTCTGCACCCATGATAGTTGCTGGGTTGATCAGACCAGGGGTCCTCTAGCATCAAGTAGAGCAGATATGAGTTTTGCCATAAGGCAAGTTAAGCAAATAGATGGTATGCACTGTCAAAAGTGTGTGGCATGAGTGGTGTAGAGCAGTCACAACACACAAGAATGTAGATTTAAAGTTTGAGGGAATTGACAGTTATGAACTATCAATTTTTGGTAAAAGTCTAGTGCACAAGAAGGGTGTCTAATGGTCTTATATATGTATGTTAGGAATCAGATAAACATATGACAACATATGAGATGAAGGTGAAGATGCCATGCCTTTGCTACACTAACTCATCTACCTTTGCCTCATTACCCATCTCAGCAATTCTAACTGGTTGTAGGTTTAGGGCCTGTTCAGGAACTCCGACATTTTTGGCTCTGATATTTTTTCCCTGCCAAAAACAAGGTTTGACCGACATCACGTCCGACATCAGACTTTGATGGGGATTTGATGGCTTAAATGTCGGAGGTGACTGCTCGGTTAACCCTCCGACATTGGCTGATGGTGTCATGCCACCATCAGGGCTTATCAGTAGAGTGGATGTTTTTAAATGCCTATACCGTTCTCCCCTCCTCTATTAGTTTTTGTGGTCTTCTGGGCAGTCATTGAGCAAAAAAAGCAAATATATTCTGTGTGTATTGTATATAGGCATGCTTGACACGCGTCATCACTCTTCGTGACACAACGTGACACCGAGATCATGTCCGACTTGGGCCATGGTCAACCCAATGTCGGACGAGATCAATGTCGGAGCCAAAAATGTCGGAGCTCCCGAACGGGCCCTTAATGGTGGTTCAATATAATGAAGATCCAAACTTTTGGTAGGGGTTGAGAGGCCATAATGCACCACCAAAAACGAAGCCAAGAAATATTATTCAGGAATTACAAGGGCACAAATCTACTGTGACTTATCCGTTTTAGTATCAAGGTTCAGCTCCTGCTCCAACCTGCGCTTCTCTCGCCTCTCCCGTCCTTTAGTTATCATAGTCTTGGGCTCAAGATCAGCGAAGAGGTATTTACAGGCTTTCTCAATGATCCAACAACCAACGAAGTCAAGGATCATGGTACCCGTCAGCCGGACTTTAAACTAAAATGTACGATATTAGACATAACACGCTATCAAGGAACATGAAACTCACCGAGTCGACCATTTCAACGATCTGGAGCCAACGGTTCAGCTCGGGCATAAAGTCCGTTGCTCCGCAGAACGCGACAGTGCTAGCACCAACCAGACCCCACCATAACGCCGAATTCTCGCGAATACCTTCACGGAATGGTCGTCCCTATAGGAAACATGATGAGCATGATACAGCTTGACAAATCAGACACACAAACCTGGAAGTTGATCGCGAATGTGGACACCTGCTGTGAGAGGCCAAGAAGGTAAATTGCTGTATTCAATAGGTTCGGTTCAAATTTGGCTTCCAAGTCAATGGGCCCTCGCCTAGTGCCGTATTAGTTTTTGCAGGAGATTTAGAGGGAGACTGGCCACTTACTCTTCATACGAACGTGTAAGATCAGTGATGTATACCAGCGACACGATATGTAGGGCAAATTGCAGGAGGACGGAGAGAAGAACGTAGAAGTTGAAGATGTTACCCAAAGGGCGTTCTCGGGAGAGCTTCTCAACAGGCTGTCAAAGTGCAGTGAGACAATTGGAGACAGGAGACTCAACAAATAACTACCAACCTTCGCACGAGAGATGCATAGGAAACAGACAGACATTAACATGCCTGTCACTGTCACTTGGTAATCACCAAACTTGATACCATCCAGATACTGAACACTGAGACTGTAGGCGGTGATCAAACAGTTCAGGGCTAAAATCTTGTACATCTGGATCGTGGCGACGAGGGTACACCGTCCCTGACGTATGATATGTGTGACTAGGATCACAGTCAATATTGGTCCCAAGGTTGAGATGGAACGAACTTACTGGCTGAAACATGGGAAAGCTTTGAAGTGAAGGGTGCGGCACAGGATGCATCCCCGAGTTTGATCTTGGGTACATCATCTTCTCCCTCCATATCCGCCAGTTTATCAGTGATCGACGCCAGATCGAACTGCGAAATCAAAGTTAAGCACCAGTACAGTCACTAAAGGGTGTACTCACCCTTTCCATAGGATTCTGTTGACGCGCAACTTGTTGATTCGCGGCAGCGGCTTGTTGTGCTTTAACAGCATCGGGGAGAAGATGGGCGATTGCAGGAGGAACGGGAGGCGGTGGTTGATTGAACCGTGAGGAAATACTGAGCTGACTCTCGTATACCTTCTTGATACGTTCAAGCTTCTGACGTTCTGCGATCTTCTGCAAGTCCTCAGGTGTACCATTCAACAGCGCTACGCCAATGTGAGCCTGCTTGAGGGCACCAACATCGTTGGTACCATCACCAGCCATGAGCGTAATGTAGCCAAGAGTCTTGAGAGTCGTGAGGATGTGTTCTTTCTGTATAGGTGAGACGCGAGCATAAACCCAGGTGTTTTGGATGAGGTCGTTCCAACTTGGTTTATGTTCGAATTGCTTCAGTGCAGCGCCCGTGACGCAAATATCATACTCGTCAAAGAGGGAAACATCCAAAGGCTCCTGGGGATCAACAGGTATCATCTTGCTCTCATCAACGGTACGCCATAGGAGGTCTATTAAACATAAAAGCATCAATTATCGCACACGAAACAACGATGATGCAGGTTCCATACCTCCTTCATGTTTGGGATTTTCCTTGAGATCAAGGATCAGAACGTCCCGGTCCACAATCTCAACATCACGCGCAACATGGACAGCGGTAAGAGGGTTATCACCAGTAATCATAACACACTAATGTTTGGTGAGTCAATGATGATACGAACAACATGCTAGGGGACATACACGATGAGAAGAGTCCGCAAGCATCTTGAGAGCTTCGACGGCATCAGGCTTGAGAGGGCAGTGGAAGACAAGGAACCCAGCGAACTGTAAGTGGCTTTCAACTTCATCACGGTGCAATTTGTTGATCTAAAACAAGAATCAATAACCATATACCGGATATCAAAATCAGACGCGAACGTACCCTGTCCGTGTTCATAGGCTCGATTTCCTTCATAGCCAAAGCCAAAACGCGACTTCCGTTCCTCGTAAACCATTTGTACGTATCATCATAATGCGCCGGCACAACGTCCAAAAACTGCTTAATAGTCTCAGGAGCGCCCTTAACCGCGATCAAAGTCCTCCCATTCGGCAGCGTCGAGAGCGTCGACATACGCTTAAGAGCCGAAGAGAACTGGAAGCGGCGACGGATGTGGATCTGGAGCTTCGTTCCCGCAGGGTGGATTGGGCCAACAGTATCTCCTAAGCGGATATGAGCTCCACAGTGCAGGTATTTGACGAGATTTGTAACCTACCTTTGCCAAGGGACCATTCGAGTGCGTCTAATGTCGTCTTCTCCATCGGGTCTCCAACGGTGGTTCCATCATCTAGCTTGACCAAGGCATGCGCAGCGGCAAGACATAAAGTCGTCTCCCTTGAAACCTCTTTTACGTTGACGAGCTTCTTTTGATCGGCATTGCTGTTATTGACAATATGTGAGGCAAGGACCAGCATATAGCAAAATTATACTCACTTGACGCCAACAACACCTTCAAGGACAAGGTTCTCAGCGGTGATTGTACCAGTCTTGTCAAAGCAACAGACATCGACACGACCAGCAGAGGGAATGCGGAAGGGTTCTGTGCAGAAAATGGCTATTTCGAGGGTTTTCAGAAGTCACGCAATTGTGAAGAATAGAACAACTTACCAAACTTGGAGAGAGCAACCAAAGAGGCATTCACTGCCAAGGACAATTCCATGGGAAGCTCAGGAGGAACAACGCTTGTCACAATAAGAATACAGTCCAATAGAAGTTTCGATTTCTTCAACTCCCGCTCAATACCTAATGATAGTTAAGCGACCGCGTTCAAATATCAATGAATCCAAACTAACCTTTCGTCCAGACATACCAACTCGCGGCAAGGGCAAAGATGAGAAGGAAGCCGATAAAGAGGAACGATTCGAGATTGTTGGCGGAAACGCGTTCGGTGGAGAAAATCATCGTCCTGACAAGTTGACCCTGAGCAGTTCCAAAACCAGTACGGAGGACGACACCAAGGCATCCACCGTCGGGAGTCTTGATTGGCGAAGGTATCTCGGTTGATGGCGTCGCCTGGAGGATCTTAGTTCCGCTGAACAAAACGACATTTTTGTGGGCGTTGTCAACATCGAGGGATTCGTTGCTTTCACGGAGTTGGATAGATTCCTTCAAGAGAGGAGTAGACTCTCCGGAAAGCATAGCTTCGTTGACGATAACCGTGCCATTGACGAGGAGGACATCAGCCGGAACAGTGACTTCGTTCTGGGAACGAGCTAGAATGCATCATCAATATGTGCCGTAAATACATTTATATTGGGCGCTCACCAATTGATACAACATCTCCGGGCAACAACTTATCCGTCTGAATTTCGATCCATTTCGAATCCCGGTAGACTTGTATGGCATATGGGACAACGGACATGGTCCTGAATTCGGTAAGAGTTCGGACACGCTGATAGTCGTTTTAGTGAACGGAAGCAAAATAACGAAATGCCACTCACCTGCCAAACCACAGTGCACTCGAATACAACCAACATGAAGAGAGTGAACAAGCTATAATACCAGTATTCATCCAGACACCAGAGTGCGACGCAGAAAACTTGGAAAACAAAGAACGGGGCGGTCGCCTGCTCCCCAAAGAGCTCGGTGAAGGATGGAACTGGAATGTTGAACTCGTTTTCGCCATAAAGATTATACAGTTCAGCAAGCCGGCCTGTTTGAAGACTGGTGGGCTTGAGGAACTTGTCCAATGGGGGGTTGCTGGAGGAAGGGTAGGGCAAGCGAGTAAAGGTCAGAGGGTTCATGGAGGTGATAGTGTAGGTGTCGCGTTGGTAGTTGAAGGTATAAGAGTTGGGATCGCTGGCATTCTTGCGCTCTAGAGGTACAATATCACCCTGCCCCCGGTGGAGTTTGGGAACAATGCGAATGCAGTCGGCATCTTCTATGCTACGAGCCTGAGAGGTGGTGAGTGTTTGAGATACGGTTTTGCAGTCGGATGGCGTACCTTTCGTGTTGTGATCCATGCCCGTGCTCCGGTATTCCAACGGGTACTCAAGAAACTCAACGCATGCAATACGCCGAGAGTTGTGCAAGCGAGGAATGTCCACTCTTCACTGCCAAGCCAGTCGTCATATTTGACGTAGTATGCATAGGCAAGAACAGGGTAGAGGGAGAGAAATGGGACGGTATAGAGGTGCGTGTACCACGGAATAGCGACATGCAGACTTGCACGCTCGATTTCCGGAGAAACCACAGAAACGGAAGTCCTAAAGCATTCTGTGAGTAGAGATTGACAGCGAAGAGTGCCAACGCACATTACGGATTAAAAGGCTGCCTGTGCAGCAACGGTAGGCTAGGGGAGACTATCGCCAGCAGAATGAAAAGTTGTTGGCTGTCCAGCGCCGACAAGCGCGACGTGGGCCCCATCATATACACGTGATCCGGCCATCAAAACGTGACCTTTCCCGCAGTCCGAATCGAGATTTGGGATCTGACGGAGATCACCGGGTGGTATACACGACCAAGAAATAAGGTTCAGCCACACTCAAGCAGCGACGACCACGAGAGATCTGCACTCCCCTCAAGACCATCGACGATGGTAATGCCGCCTGTTCTTCCTGCTGGTCCAAAAAGACGCTGACAACAAACACACATAGCCCAAGGAAATCCGTGACATCAAGGAATTCATCAAAATCACACAGCGCAAGGATGCCCGACGTGCGTGCAATGTTCAACTAAACCGCTGACTCTTGCCTGACTGGTATGCAGAGGCGCGCATAAAGAAGATTCCTTCAACTGTCCCCCATGGCAAGACACGGACAAAGTTCAAGGTCCGCTGCAAACGGTATCTCTACACCCTTGCAGTAGACGACCCAGAGAAGGCCGAGAAGCTGAAGCAGAGTCTGCCACCTGGTGAGTACCATGCCAGCTCGCTCTATGCACACATTCTTGACGCACTCATACGTAGGTCTCGCCATCGAAGAGATCGACAAGCCCAAGAAGAAATAATCCACCCACCATCTCTTCCCCTCGGTGTCGCTCCTTCTTTATCACATCGCATTCTTGGGATGGAGATGTTCTACGCATAGCCTGATATGCTCATGGCACAAAATATGTACGCGTACCTGTCTCGTGCAGCTCAATTACCATCCAACCATCGCATTCCCATGCTACGAGTCTAACGAGTTCAAGGATACATCTTTTTGGTCTTGAAATGTTCATGTTCGAATTAATGCGAATACGGCCAGTACAATATTTACCGCAACCAGTAAACCAGCCCCTCCCGATATTCCCTTTTCCAAGACTCTGCACCACGTGCCCTCTCCATTACCCCCAGCCCCCTCTACCTCTGCTCTCCCCATTGCCTCGAGATCATACGTCTCGTGTTTACTGTCTTCCGTCAACGATGCAAGCACAGACCGCAAAAAATGCGTCCCATCCAGGCCTCCAATGGGCACAAGGTTGAATAAGAAGAGTGAAAGATTGACCATCATCATGTACCTGAGACACATTCATTGAGCGAACAAAATAAAATGTAAGAGAGAACTCACTCCCAGAAGATATTCGCCCATGAGGGCAAGCTGATTGGAAGAAAAGCAAAACGTGGAAGCCATCTTCCAACCATCACTACGTAGTAAATAATGAGTAAACCACATCCATGACTGCAATCTTGGCTTTACCTTCGTCCCAAATTTCTCTACGAGGCCCACTCCAAAGCACCACATTTTCATGTTTTTCCTCACCTCCTGTCACTGTTAATCGCAACAGCCCCTCCCTCTCGGACGGACGTAGGCAAACGTGTCCTCCCTTACAGTCATTTTCCGATGCACACCTAAGAGTTGCATCGGTGGACGTAAGCACGGGTATCGGGTCCAAGCATCCAATCTGATTCGGAGTCGTATTGGCAACAAAACACGACAGTGCGGTAGACAGAGTTTCATCCGGCAAACAACATTCTTTCGACGAAGAACCTGAAGCAAGGGTGTCAGCATGGTTAATAACCTCTTTCGAAAAGCAGACATACCAAACTCTTTTGCATCCACACACCAGCCAAGGTCAACGCCACCGTCCGGCGGGGACTTGAGAAATGAGCCCCAAGGATCAGAATTCGCAAGGGAGGATACCATTGACTGATCGTTGAGTTTGGTAATTATGGCACCACCTACTAGGTACCCAACCAAAGGTGACGCCTGTATTTTCCGATAGTGAGCACGGAACCTAAACTAACGGACGCAACTACCCACCTCGTCGACATTCAAAACAACCCGGCCTATCGAGCTGACATCCTTGTATCCCAAAAGCGCAAAGAAGACTCCGCTGCCAAGGTAACCAGCCAAAGCCCAAAAACACCAAAAGAGTAGATTATGGAACGGCCCAGCAGCAATGACCCGAGATTTCGCAGAAGGACGTAAGGTATCAAGAGTCGCACTTGAGAAAGAAACGAATGCGGCTGGTAGGCAGACCGTAATGGATACCCCTGACGTGAGTATAGGTATGCCATACCTAACTGAGTGTTTAGCAAGTTGACAATGCAATGAAGTAGCAGGTTCTTACAATGCCCCTGCGACCGCGTGTCCAAGCTCGTGGACAACTTGGCTTAAAAACAGGGCGACGAGGATAGCTGGGATGTGATTCATCGGGACAGTAACTCCCGGCAACTACATTATAACTGCTTAATAGGAAGGCCAATGGTAGAGATAAGACATTCTTACGATTGGCGTTATTGGACTCTCTAGTGCGGGTTCCCCGTAAGCGAGACGTGCAGACACGTCGTTCCGCTTCATTAACTTTCCAACCGTCTTCGACACTCCAGTAATGGTATGTATCGATGGGGGTTTCATAAGCGTCCAGGCCGTCCAGCCCAAGAGCCCAAGAGCAACTACCATTCCAATCACACCAGAGACATACCCAAGTGTGTAAATCCTCTCCAACCACGCCCTAGACCGCGATTCATCCTTTCGCTTCAGTCTGGTAAGAAGTTTATCATGCGCTGCGTTCCATCGTGATGTCTCTATCCGAGCATGGAGAAACCGGATAGTAAAGTGACATATGCCGGCATGACTCCGAAGACCGCGCCTATAGGATGGGAGGATAGACTCGTGATGATTCCCTTGTCCCAGGATTCGGTGTAGGACGTAGATAATTAACCAGAAGACCGAGAGAGGGAATGCAAAGGATACCAGGGACATGTGTACATGGGCGTAACTAGTACACACCAGGTGTGCTCAGCTTCGAACGTAGTGTCCCACGCTCACACGAGCGTGATCAAAGACATAGAATTTACTTGGAATTGACCGCGAAATATTGAGTAACACAGGTTACCGAACTTTTCCTACATCACAAAAATATTGAAACGGATTATGAAGATGAATGGAGAGTCCATGACATATAACAGATCAGTAATCATCCGGATTGCACAATATCCTGCCAAGACCTAGCACCTACTTCCCTCGGGTTCCAGAGACTCCCTTATAGACCCTAAATCCAGCAATAGGCCGATAAACTTGTCGGCTATGCTTGATGATACATTCGAAAGTATCCGGGAGAACAACACCCCGATATCAAGCTCCAGGCTTCATCGAAAATCATCTTCCAAGTTCCGCCACGTTCCCAAGACGTGCAAGGATATGGTCTCGTGTTGGGCACGAGCGATCCGACGAGCGGTAGCAGCAGGTCCTATGAGCATACAATGAGCTTTGAACTTGATACCAATGGAGCCGGAACCAGTATTTGTGAAGGAAGGCTCATAAGAAGCTCATAAGCAGAGGGTACAGACTCGTTCCCCAGTTCTTGTCGGCGATTCGAGCCGGAACGACGCATTTATATCCAAATATCAGAGCTGACAGGTCCAGGGAAACTTGGAAAATCTGTTTCCCCACAATTTCGATTCTCGCGCTGACGGCAATGACAAGAATTATGGGGTCTTCGGAATCCAAGCGGGATGCAGGAGTTGGAGGAAGCCAGTTCGTGGTACGATCGACTATCCTGTCAGGAGTGTTGGTAATAACCTTCTTCCTTATCTTGTGAAGGACTGTGATCGGAGGATTTTGGAAAATCCCTCTTCACAAGTAATGCGCATTGCGGATATGACCGGTCGATGTTTATGATTATGATCATGACCTACAGGCATTGTGCGCGTGGTTGGGACCTCCGAGTGCTTCTATCACAACATCAACCACCCGGGCTCCAGGTCTTCCAACAGGCCACTGTTTTTGGCTCATTCACAGAGTCACTGCTAATAGAAAGAAGTTCGAGTCCATCAAACGACATAGCTTTGGCGACAATGTGACACTGGCCTAAAATATGGACTCCCAACCCTATCCCGAAAGGAGGTAAACATACCCATGATAAAAGGTACCCTCCGATGTCCTTCTCGCGTACGACATAAGCTCCGACAATGACTGATGGCTGACTCACGATCAGAATCGTAATAGACAATGGGTCGAGGTCGAGCCAGATGCAAGAGTGCCTTGCTGAGCGGACGCCCACGAGACGCGGAGATAACCACGGAAGCTCGGAAGTACTATGGGAACAAGTTCGCCAAGTTGCAGGCAGCTGCCGTATTGCATTGACCCTTCAGCGCTTCAGCAAGGACAAGACAAAATACGAGAATAGCCCTGAGGTTACTCGTTGTTATTCAATCGACCCCGATCTGTGCGAGAGAACTAGCGGGTAAAAAGTGTAGCCTATCGTCTGCCTAGCCTCGCACAAACCGAGGACCCGATGCTCGCCCATCCGGTGCCCTCCTACGCAGATGCGCGATCGAGGGCCACTCTTTCGGCGGCCGCTAATGGAAGATGAACGACTGGTTATTGAACGATATGGTACAAGGTTCATGTAATTGAATGTACTGTAGACATACTGCCTAACTCCTTCTGCCTTGAGTGGTCTCTTGTTGCTTCAGTCGTGCAGAATGGGGTGATCATCAATCAGGCAAGAACCCGAAAATAAAGGCATTGACCAAATCAAGTATGGTATAAAACCGAAATATCGTAGATCCATAACACCACATTGTACAAAGGCAAAGTGAAAGCAACACAACAGGTCAATCATACCCTGTTGGTCCCATTTACAAAGGCCGAGCGGGGTTGTGTGGCGCTTCCGAATGCGCTGTATGTCGTCACATTGATCGGAGCGGGCCTGCTAAGAATATTATCAATGACCTGTCGTTTCAGCGACTCTTCATGTTCCAATTGTTCGACGTATCGAAGAACGACAAAGTAAGCATCTATAAAAAGTCAGCTTTCATCATAGTACAATAAATAACACAAACGGCACCTACAAAGTTGCAGCAACCAGGTTATGATATACACCGCTATTGTAACACCCTTGATGATCGCGAAGCTATCTTTGCAAATAGATTCTGCGTATGCATCCCCCGCATTACCCACACACTTATTAAAGATATCTTGTGGATCTTGTTTGAACACCGTATAAATGGCATAGATTCCTATGCCGACACTAAACACGAGGTGGACCAGAAGGGCACTGGCGAAGCTTGCGACCATGCGGATGCTCTTAATGATGGCACCGGCGAAACTGTACAACGGGATGAGATAAATGCCTATCAACGGTCAGAAGTCCAGACGCACCCAAAGAGTGAGACTAGTGCCAGCAGGGTATACATCACGGAAGAGAAATACAAAGCGATTTCATCGGGTTTTGAGACAGGAACTTGAAATTGTTGTTGTTCTGTAATTCAGTTAGCTCGAACCATTCACTACAATGCAGGCAAACGTACTGATGAGAGCTATTGACCACCATCCGAGCACGCTGAGAAGGATGCCGCCACCCATACCAAGGAAGGATAGCAACTTCAAGTTGGTGAGAGTCCGTCGTATATGGAGATTTAGTTGATACTTACGAAAACCCCAAACCTAACTGGAATGCAGCAGCAAAACTTCCGGGATCGAACGTAGGCCATTTTTCGTTGAAATCGTAAATGAGGGAGATTTAAGTAACTTGAGTGAGATGGCGTGGACCAGCCACGAAATAGATTTTGAGTGTCGGGGGACCAGCCACGAGACACCCGTGGCTAGTCGCTTCCAGTCCATTATATACTTTGCTATCACGATGGTGACGCCATGTGTTACAAGGCGTTCCAAGACGACGGCGGTGGAAGTTTCATCGTCGTGTTTCTTAGCTCCTGGGGTTTTGGGACATTAGGCGCACGGGGATAAGTGTTTTGATGGTAAACCCCAACTTTGGAGGGGTTTGGATGTAGAGCGTATGGTCTTTTAGAAAATAAGCATCGCAACTGGTGCGTTCGAGAGCGCGGAGTCGGGGCTAGCGTTATTGTGAGCGTTGATATAAAGGAAGGTTCTTGTGACTAGACGAGCCGTCAATAGACCAACAACATTTGTTCCCCTATCGTGCTAATGATGAAATTCTTCCGTCGGAGGCATAAGAATCGACTTCATATCAGGTAGCTCGGAGATGATATCATCCTTGGAGCTCCAGGAGCATTCCACGGGAGGCAAACTCTTGGACAGTCCCGTCCGGACAGAGCGGTTATTAATTAAATCTTACTTTATCGAGATGGCACAGGTCCCAACGCCGTTGGTCCCGAGTGAGTCTACATAGCACAAAATATGTGCCGATAGGGAGACTCCCTTAGTGTTCCAAGAGCGCTCACTACTGACCCGAAAGATAACACGTTAGAACAAGGTCTCCAGTCACTGGCAATGCGCCGGTTTATTACCTTTTGATAGGTGACAGTCCGAACGGTGCGCCGTGGTAAGTGCGTTTAATCTCCTATGGTTGGGCCTGGCAACTGAAGTCGGGGCTGTCCCTGGGCATATCATGCCCCGCAGATCAGGGCCATGTGGAACCTATTGAAAAAAAAATAGTCGCGACAAGGCGTATGGAAGATGTCCAGGTTTTTAGATGGCTGCAACCGTGATAGATGAAGTGTGAACTGCTTTATAACTGGAGCTGCAGTCCCTGAGTTCTCATGGGAAGATCATCAATTTTTGACAGAGGAACGACTGACGAAACGCTTCGACCGGGTGCGTGGGGGAGAATAACGTGCCGAATAATCCTACCTACGGAAGTTCATCAAATGACGCTCGTACTAGCTTCCAATATTGCCAGGTTACAATCACAAGCAGTGTCATATATGCATCTTTGAAATGCAGAGCTCACCGAGGATGAAACCGTTGGCAGATTTAGAATAAGGATTACAATGGAGTTCTGTGATCTTTGTGATTGAGATGGACTTGTTTGTGCATGTTAGAAGCAGTAGCCGCCGAAGCTGTGTGCACCACAACGCCTGTGCTGCGCCTGCAACGCATACCCGACTCCTGCACCATACGCCTGTTCTAACCACCCATAATGAAGATTTTCTCTATATCTGTCGTTCTTGCTCCTCCCTCGGGCCCATCTGTCGTGCTGAGCACGTCCAGTGACTTGGCCTCATTCTCCTTCTACCAGCGAGGATCTGTCGGTGAATTCATGAGCTTCTTTACGAAGACGGTAGCAGAGCGGACTTTGCAAGGGCAGCGACAAAGTGTCCAGGAGAACAGTTATACAGCCCATGTATACAACCGAGGAGGAGCAGAACAACTAGCTGGTACTCAAGATTCAATGATCAACGTGATCTGGACTCATGAGAACTGCAGGTGTCATTATAACCGACCAGGAATATCCTGTACGACCGGCATTCTCGTTGCTAACGAAGCTCCTCGACGACTTTACTGCGAAAGTACCGCAGTCGTCATTTGGGAACCCTGGAGCAATATCATTCCCTGACATCAATACATATATCCAGAAGTACCAAGATCCTCGGCAGGCGGACACAATTATGCGGGTGCAACAAGAATTAGATGAAACGAAGATTGTTCTGGTGGGTATCATTGCGTAAATAGCGAGGGAACAAACTAACGGGGGTGCACAGCACAAGACAATTGAATCCGTGTTGCAGCGTGGAGAGAGACTTGATAATCTCGTGGAACGATCAGAGGCACTGTCGGCCCAGAGCAAGATGTTCTACAAGACGGCAAAGAAGGTAATCTTCTGTCACATCTGTTTCATACTATTATTGATTTTCGCACTCTTACCAGCAAAACTCATGCTGCCTGATTATGTAGTTTTTTGTACTATCCCTTAATGACACTCCCTGGGCGCTCCTTGCGTCCCTGCGGGGCAGGATTACATGAGACCTGCATTTGTTCAACCTACAAAAGTAATTCGGTACGAGAAGTACTCCGATGGAGAGGCCGATGTGAAGATTCCGACTTGTGACAGGGAATCTTGATTCAATCAAGGTTGATTGATATCACCACCCACTTCCCCTTATACTCGCTATATAACTGCCTTCCATAATGGCGTTTCCAATCCTCAACTTTCTCTATTCCCTTCTCGCCTCCGTCATGCTCTCACTCGCTCGCAGATTTGACCGTTATGCTGCTTCCCGAGCACCGCTCGACCTGGACGGTGCTCACCCAAGAACACATGTGGCTGAGAGAACACTTCGCCGGTTGCAAGAAATTATCCAAAAACCAGCGATTACTCCTGCAGATCTGGTGAGTTGACTACCACACCTAGTCATACCGGGTACTTATACGCCATCAGCCGGCGTTCTGGGATGCTATTGAGCACGCGAGCACGCCCGGGTTGGACGACCGTAAGATGCTGGTAGGTCGTATTGTCTGATAATTGGATTATATTTTTTGACATACGTTCCCTTGTAGCTGGAGAAGCTTCTGGTTGCGATGTCGCGCCTGAAGGACTACTCAATCTCTCTTGACATTCAACAGGCAGTAATCAACATCCGTACGCGTCTTATATGCAGTCGAATGACTTCATCTAACCCGCATCCTATAGTTTATAAGGACTTACCTCATCCCCCAAATGGATTCCTTTGCCCTTTCGAGATGACGAAAACGCTTCTTATATCCCAACCTAATAACCTGGTCGCACCGCCTACCATGCCGAAGAATATTCATTATGCATACCGAGCCGCGGACGGTTCCAACTATAATCCCCTCGTCCCCGGTATCGGAAGGGCTGGATCACCATATGCCCGTTCCGTCCCCTCAACGAACCTCACCCCCAGGACAACTTTACCCGACCCCCACCTCGTCTTTGACACCCTTCTGAAGCGCGATACATTCACTCCCCACCCTGATGGCATTTCCTCTCTCTTCTTCGCATTTGCCAACCTTATCATTCATGACATATTTAATACCAACCGCTCGGACTGGAGGACTAATGATGCCAGCAGCTATCTCGACCTCAGTATCCTTTACGGAAGCTCTGAGGAACAGCTTAGCAAGGTCCGGACCTTTGACGGCTCGGGAAGGCTCATGCCAGACACTTTCGCGGATGGCCGGTTGTTGATGATGCCTCCTGCCAGTTGTGCCCTCCTGGTCCTTCTCAGCCGTAATCATAACGTACGTTGCAGCGTGCCTTTTTCATTATACGGGAATGCTAAATCATCACATTCCAAAGTATATTGCACAGAAACTGCTAGATATCAATGAGTTCCAGCATTTCAAGCACCCATCCGAGCTCTCAGAGGACGAGAAGAGAATTCAAGATGATGAAATATTCAACCGCACTCGTCTTGTTAACTGTGGATACTTCATGCAGATCATCCTTGGAGGTATGTATTGATCGCTACTAACTAATAATTGCCTAATGAGAACACGCGGTAGATTACGTTGGTGCCATTCTTGGCCTTGTACGAGATGGAAGTGATTGGCGGCTTAACCCCCTCATGGTGAGTGCACGTTTAATTTCCATGATGTCTTGGCTCGGCTTCGTTCTGCGTGACTCAACAAATACCTTTGTTCTCTACAGAACATGAGAGAGGTTGATCATGATATCGCCGTTCGTGGCGAAGGAAACGTCGTTTCGATCGAGTTCAACTTGCTGTACCGCTGGCACTCGACCCTCTCTCAGCAGAATGTCTCATGGATTGAGAATGAATTCGCCAAGGTGTTCCCCAAAGATGCGAATGAGGCCAGTATTTCTGCCTTCAAGGCAGAAGCAGGAGCAGCCATGGCCCAACGAGTCGCATCACCACCCAACGGGTGGAATTTCGGCGGGTGGGTAACCATTCATGTATTAGGATGCATGGTACTAAATCCCCTCGCAGTATATCTCGTGGTTCCGATGGGCGATTCAGAGATGTTGATCTCGCCAGAATCCTACAAAGTGTCACACAGGACGTTGCTGGCGCGTTCAAGGCGCGCGGAATCCCAGAATGTATGCGAGTGATTGAAGTCATGGGCATCATGCAATCTCGTGCATGGGGGACCTGCTCAGTACGTTCTCAAATACTTCAACGAGTACATTGGGCTAACGTATCACTATCAGCTCAATGAGTTTAGGAAATTCATGGGACTGAAACGTGGGTTGCATAACCGGACGCTTTCGAACATTTGGCTGACTAGTATTTAGCATACTCATCTTTCAAGGAGTGGAATCCTAATCCTAAGATTCACGTACCCGCAGCGTCCTTGTACAAGGACATCGACAGACTCGAGCTTCACGTTGGACTTCAAGCTGAAGAGGCCAAGACCCCTGGACCTGGTGCAGGGATGTGCCCAGGTTATACCATTTCCCGAGCTATCCTCGCAGATGCTGTCTGCCTCACTCGCGGAGACCGCTTCCTTACCACCGATTTCACACGTCAGTTTTTTGATTCACTCCTCTAACCACATTTTGCTGAGTGTGTGCGACAGCTTTCAACCTCACTGCTTGGGGCTACCAAGATTGCCAATATGACCATGAGGATGGTTCCTTCGGTGGAATGTTGACGAAACTCCTTTTCAGGACTCTCCCAGATCATTACCCAGCTGGTTCTGCTCTTGCACATTTCCCGTTCACCATCCCTGAGAAGATGTATACCGTGATCAAAGCCAAAGGCGATGGGAGTATTGACAATTACAGGTGGCCAGGTGATCTTATTAATAGTGCGGAATCACTTCCACCTGTGCGGGATCATGTGTGGAAGGTTGTTAGCGATTTGGCGGGTGTGAAGGATGTTTTGGGGAGGGATGCGACGGAGGTTGCCAAGCGCCAGGAAATCGTTGTTGAGCCTATTCTGAAGAAGAAACAGGTATGTCATTCATTGTCGCTGAATTTCAATGAGCTTACCGTATTCTTCTATTAGGGCTTGTCTTGTAAAAAAACCCGGGAAAAGCAAGCCCAGGTCACCCAATCGATCATGGCCAGGGATAAATGGGCTCAGTACTTCAATGACAAGACTGAGCGTTTGCTACAAGCCAAGAAGTTTGATCAAGTTGGCAACGATCAAGTCTGTTATGTTGATATAGTCAAGGACGTCATTGATTTATTGCCCGTTCACTGGATTTGTGAGGAAGTGGTGAGTATTACATTCGTTCCCTACGTTTATTCTGTCCTTCATCTCTAATGGGAACCCATAGGCCCACTTGCCACTCAAGTCGCACTGCAACCCAGAGGGCGAGTGGCGCGAGGAAGATACTTGCGCTCAATGGGCTGATGTTGCACGGTATATTTATATGAACTTCGATCCGGCGAACGACTTCAAGCTTCGAGAGAGGTCGCAGAAGACGGCCACGGAGATCATTGATATCATCAGAGAACACCTCAACGATAGTGAGAGACGCTTTGTAAGTCTCTATCCGACTCGAGTGCAAATGAAGCCCTGGCTAATGCTAAGGCAGGCGAGCATTGGGTGCCCATTTGAATACATTGGGATCTGCAAGAAGCCCGATAGTATCGAAACTTTGAGGGGCCTTCACCGCGAGCGGGGCCTCTCTCATACAGAATTGGCGATTAGTGTCTTCTACGCGACCGTCCCCACCGCAGCGCTGTTCTCCAAAGCTATTGCGCAGGTGGTAGATTACTTCCTTGCGGAAGAGAACCAGCAGGCGAGAAAAGAAATTGAAAAGATTTTCTTGAAGCAGGAGAAAGATGCGTCTGCTAAAATCATGGGATATGTTCGCGAGGCACTTCGTCTCAACCCCATCGTGAGTTGCCTCCGGAAATTTCCTAGAAATAATGCTAATGACCAATCTGCTATAGTTTGCTGGAGTATATCGCGTAGCCAAGGGTGGGGGTGAGATTTCTGGCCACCATATTCAACTCGGTGATCATTTGTTTGTGGACATCGCTACAGCTAATGTGAGTCAACTCACATAGTCAAAGTGACGTGGGCTCATCACTAAAATACCAGAACACGCTTAAACCAACACCCGACTACGCGCGCCCAACCGAGAAGCAGGGCATCTTATCTCCATATAATGATGGCATGCTTAGTCCCGAGTTCTTCGAGGCAGTGGTCCCAGGCATCATCGGGACTATCCTGACCCAGAAGGGCTTGAAACGGGCGGAAGGAGAGTCCGGGACGCTCACGAAGTAAGTCCATGGCAACGTTGGAGTCATGCCGGTGAACTGACGCGCACGTTACAGATTTGATGAAAAATGGCATGGGACAGATCGCAGAGAGTATGTGAACATTTCCGGGCTTGTAACGCCTTGGCCGGATGCAATGATTGTTGGATTCGAACCGAAACCTACGACAGCCTGATGTACCTTCCGACTTGTGTTTAAAACGTTAATGAGGTGTTTATGGACATATTCTATTTATCATAGTGTACAGCCTGTCTAGTTTTGTAACGAGGAATATGAAATAATTTCGTCCGAAATCCAAAGTAATGAGTGTATGCAATTCGCGGAATCACATGCAAAAACCCATGTCATGCCGAGGACCCGATTCTCTGAAGTTCCAACCGTATAAATAGACTGATCATTGGATGTTGACTTGGCGAACCAGCGCCGGGCGCTTTAAGCCATCCCAGTAAGCTTGCGAAGCATGTGGACGTCGTGCTCTTTCTTTATGAGGCCCCCGCGTGTTACGTCCGGAGACCAATGCATAACATCCTTCATGTTGAGGTTAATGGCAGGTGGGTAGCGAACTCGGCCTTCAGTGCCACACCACTCAAAGTCGATCAATCGGACCCCCTCTCCCGCAAAGAGGACGTTAGGTGCTCGAAGGTCGCCAAAGACCCACTGTTTGCCATGTAGCGTCTCGACCGCACGTTGCAGTGACTTGTTGTATACGTCGCGCCTATCGCTCGGGAGCATGTCAGGTATGCAGTCACCGTTCTTGACGAATTCCATGATGACAACAATCATTTCTACGTCCTTCTCCCATCGACAGTGGTAGAGCACTGGCGCGAGTTTCTGCGCAGCCAGCAACTTGTGTGCCCCTCCGTGATAAGAGTGGGTGAATTTGACGACGACGTCGAGCTCCGCGGTGTCATCCATGTCCGTATGTCCTTTCTCCACCCGCATGCGTGCCCTGAAGAGCGCTTTCTTGGGTTCCATTTGCTGTGTATACGTGAGTTGAACTTTGCCGTACCCCTCCGTCTCAAGTTCCGTAAGCCATGGGTGTGGCTGTAGGACGCCCAGCGGAACGGGGGAGCTCTGCGGTGGGAAAGGTAGCTCGCTGTAGTAGTGCTGTAATTCATCAATACCACTGCGAAGCGCGCGCAACAGTCTTGCCACTAGAAGAGTTCCGTGGTCGATACTTGAATAGCCACCTTCACCGCCCGTGCCACCCTCATCCGGTCGCCTGTCAATATTCTCGGTTGCGGAGAAAGTGTGTTTGGCCAACAGTTGTACAACTGGTCGGCCTACGAAGACGGCTCCGTAAACGGCAAGATGGGGGCCGGTAATAGTGATGAGCAAGCTGGGACGAGGGGAATTGGATTTGATATAATCGGTTATCTACCAGAAGTGTGTCATCATGAGCATCATGCTGAGCCAACCAAAAATATTGCACTACTCACAAACTGGGACACTGAAATATGGGCGTAGTAATACGCAACCCGCGCAGCTGGATTACAACCCCCTTCACCCACCTCGTTTGTGACTTTTGTGAGAGCCGAGAGACCCTGGCTATAACAGAGGTTGACTGGGTCGTAACAGATCTGAAACACTGCACCATCTAGTTCAATAATATTCCCTGTCTGCCTATCAAGGTTCAGATGCTTTTCCATTAGAAGATTGGGATGAACGGCGGTGGAGAGGGCCTGTCGGATGGCCGTGATCCGCGATTCTTTGTCTTCATAGCGGGCCGAAAACAGGGTGAGCAAGAGAGCTGCCTGGTCGAGCTCTATTTCGGTGAAGTCCAGGTCTTTGAGGGGGGTTTCCATGGTACGGAGGAAGTGGGCATAGACGCTGTGGTAGATGCGGACTGGGATTTCCATGAAGTCCGCCCCACGACCGTCGCAGATATAATCCTCGCGAGTGGCGACCTGATTCTCGAATATTTCTGTTGCTCGTGCTGCGAGGGAGGGTGGCCCCCAGTTGCGTATGCAGTCCTCAATGTCAATGTGAGGCTTCTCTGAGGGGACATGAGACAAGTATCATGAAGGAACGGATGATAACACACTAAGTTTCGGCCCTGCGTCCTCAGATAAAGGCAGCCTTTTCTTGGGTGGCGCAACCTCTATAACTAATACGGGATCATTGATGGTCTGATGGAGGGGATCATTATGCCCGAAGAATTCAGAAATTGTCTGCTCTGCCGAATTCCATGCGTCATGACAGAACCGGGAAAGATCATTGTCATTTTCCTGCAACTGCTGTTGCAGCCTTTCCTGAGTCAATGGCTGACAATCATAAGGCTATCAAATTTATTTTTCAACATCGCCTTTTATGAGGAGTTAATGATCTGAGCATACCTTCCACACATTGGTGACCCTCCAGCCGGTGGAATCCACTCTGCAGATATCGAGCTCGTTCTGGAACACCCCTCGAAGACGCCCAACGTAAGTAGTCGACGGCCGGAGCGTGAACAACGGGAATGGGAAAATATTTCCGTCGCCTGTGAGTCCGAAAGCGCGTACAGTTATCTCTTCGTCCATGATGGTAGTTGTGTGATAACAAGCGCACTGGCACGGCGGGCATCTTTATAACTGGTGATGTCATGTCATGTCTCAGTATGAGGGCGAGGTGTGTAGGGGTGGACTGCACATCTAAATATTAATATCGCACTTAATTTATTAATATATCCTGGTCTGATTTCTTCCGAAATAGTGAGTGTTGGTTGAAATGCAGGTCACGGGATCACATGTAGACCGCGTCGTACCTGCGCCTAAAGCTTTGAACGGTATACGCTCCTTGTCCACTACCTCCACCGTCCGATGGCTGCACCCCGGCCATCCATCGTCGCAGATGCAGCCCGTCAGCCAGTTCAAGTCTGGGTTCCCGATCTCCAGGAGGGTTATCTTCCAGGAGTAGTGATAAGCGAGGATGAAGAGGCTGCCGAAGTTAGAATGGAAACAGGTGGGGTACGTGCACATCTAAGTTGAATCATACGAGCCGTGTGTTGAATGTAGAATAGACTAGGAAAGTTGCGTTTGATTCCCTGTTCAAGATGAATCCACCAAAGTTCGACCGAGTGGATGATATCGCGGATTTGACGTTCCTCAACGAGGCAAGCGTCGTGCATAACCTCAAATTAAGGTATCTTTCTGGTGCTATCTACGTGCGTATACCCAAATCTCGTATTCTCATCCTAGAGTTGATCGGCATTTCTTTACAGACGTACTCAGGCTTATTCCTTGTAGCCATTAACCCCTACCACAATCTGCCCCTTTACACGGATGCAATAATCCAGCAATATCGCAATAAACGACGAGATGACAACCCCCCACACATATTTGCGGTTGCAGAACGCGCCTGGGTCAACATGGGCGACGAGAGAGAGAATCAGAGCATCCTGATTACGTGCGTCGTGATTTCCATCGTCCCTTTGATTCAATATTGATCTAGATATAGGGGTGAATCAGGTGCTGGAAAGACGGAGAGCACAAAGAAGGTTATTCAGTACCTTGCCGCTATTGCTACGGATACGCATGTCCCTCCACCACCTACACATACGCGCAACGGTACTATTGGATCAACGGCTACAATGCCTACAATGGGGTTGTCCAGAAATACGACGCGAAAGAGTCACATTCCTGCCGCTTCGGTATCGACGACCGCATCCCAGTTGACATCCAAAGGCCGCCTTGGGCTTCTCGAACGACAGATCCTGCAAGCCAACCCGATCTTAGAGGCGTTTGGAAATGCACAGACGCAGCGAAACAATAATTCGAGTCGATTCGGCAAGTTTGTGCGGATATCATTTGCGCCAGATGGGAGCATAGCTGGAGCGAATATTGATTGGTATTTGTTGGAGAAGAGTCGAGTGGTTTATAGGAATGAGGCCGAGAGGAATTTCCATGTGTTCTATCAGTTGCTTTCTGGAGGTGGTGCACTTAAGGGTACGTGTTTTTCTATTCCAAGCCGTGCCGTGCGTGTTCCTGATTGTCTTTAGATGGACTACTCTTGAGTGGGGATGTCGAGGATTATGAGTACTTGAACAAAAGTCGTCGAGAGATTGATGGAGTTGATGACAGAGAGGAGTGGAACGCTTTGAAGGTGAGTAAGGTTGTGTTGTGTCCCATATCACAAAAATAACAGTGGGATAGACTGCTCTCGACGTGGTTGGATTCACGTCAACAGAACAGTTTGACCTTTTCAGAGTGGTTGCAGCGGTTCTCCATATCGGCAACATCGTCATTAATTCAACACGAGGGGACGATGCTACAATGCCAGATACATCACAAGCGGAACGGGTTTGCCACTTGTTGGGTATTCCCCTCGCCGAGTTCACGCGAGCAGTCTTGCGTCCTCGAGCACTTGCGGGACGTGAGTGGGTGACCCAAGCTCGAACGCGCCAACAAGCCTTGGACGAACTCGCAGCGCTCTGCAAGACTTTGTACGAGAAGTCATTTGGCGCTCTCGTAGACCAGATCAATCGAGCACTGGACCGACCTTCGTCCAAATCGACCTTCATTGGTGTTCTCGATATTGCCGGCTTCGAGATCTTTGAGATCAACGGCTACGAACAACTTCTCATTAACTACACCAACGAGAAGTTGCAGCAGTTCTTTAATCACCACATGTTCATCCTAGAGCAGGAGGAATATGCCCGCGAGCACATCAAATGGGACTACGTCAACTTCGGCTTGGACCTCCAGCCTACCATCGACCTCATAGAATCCAGCGGCAACGTGATTGGTATCCTCAGCTGTTTAGATGAAGAGTGCATCATGCCCAAAGCCACAGATCTCACATTCACCAACAAACTGCATACACTCTGGGCGGGCGGTGACGAAGATGATGAGTACCACCACCCAGGCAAGGACAAGTACGAGCCCACCCGGTTCGAGCAAGGGTTTATTATTCAGCACTATGCCGCCAAGGTTGATTACCGCACGGATGGGTGGTTGGAAAAGAACAAGGATCCGCTCAACGACAACCTTACTCGCGTACTGGCTGCATCTTCCGAAAAGTACATCGCAGTCCTCTTCGCGGAATACAGTGACGCTCCCGTCCCAGGTGGTCCCAACAACGTCTTTTCGGCAGGAAAGAAGAGGGCGCTGAAGAAAGGAGCATTCCGTACTGTGGCCCAGCGTCACAAAGAGCAATTATCTAGCCTTATGGCCCAACTTCGCTCAACGCAGCCGCACTTTGTGCGTTGCATCGTCCCGAACAATTACAAGAAACCCAACCGCATTGACGTCCCCCTCGTCCTCGACCAGCTTCGTTGCAATGGTGTCTTGGAAGGTATCCGTATCGCCCGGCTCGGATACCCTAATCGACTTCCCTTTGTGGAATTCCGCCAGCGATACGAAATCTTGACGCCTGGGATTATACCCCGCGGATACATGGATGGGCGCGAAGCATGTCGCAGGATGATCAATGTTTTGGAATTGGACGAGAGTATATACAAGATTGGGACTTCGAAGATTTTTTTCAAGGCTGGTGTGCTTGCGGAGCTTGAGGAGCGTCGGGATATGTTGTTGTATGATGTTTTTACGCGGTTACAGGCGAGTGCGAGGATGTGGACTGCGAGGAGGCAGATGAAGAAGATTTTGAATAGGGCGATGGCGATTCGGACTATTCAGAGGAATGCGCGGGTGTATAATGAGTTGAGGGAGTGGCCTTGGTGGCAGCTTTATACTAAGGTTAGGCCGCTGTTGGCTGCTACGAGGAGCGATGAGGAATTGCGGAAGAAGGAGACTGAGTTGGTGTTGATCAAGGAGAGGGCGGAGCGGGATAAGAAGGAGCGAGAGGCGTTGGAGAGTCTTAAGATGTCGCTCGAATCTGAGAAACGGAAGGTGGAGGAGGCGCTGGAGGCGGAAAGGGTTTTAGCGTTGGATAAAGATGCTTTGCTTGAACGAAGCAAGAAGCGCGAGAGCGAGTTGGAGGAGGAGGTTGCTGCTTTGCAGAGTGATTTGGATTTGCTCGATTCGCAGCTTGATCGTGCTATGAAATTGCAGAAGGAGAGCGAGGAGAAATACGAATCACTGAAGGTTGCGTTCGACCAGGCCGCTGAGCATCTTGTGCGGACGGAGACGGAGCAAAAGGAATGGATGGAGAGGGAAGCTGAATTGGTGGAGGAGTTGGATCGCACGAGGGAGGAATGTGATACCCTCTTACAGAACCAGGAGGAGTTGAGGAAGGTTGGAGAGGAATTGAAGAATATCGCAGTGCAGCAAGAGGAAGACTTAAGTCGCACGAGGGAGAGACTGGATTCTAGTGTCAAGGAGTTCGAGGGGAAGCTCGAAGCAGAGCAGAAAGCCAAGTAAGTAGCCGTTCCCTCGAGTTTCGCAGATGGTCTTAGCATAATCCAGGGAGGCCCTTCGAATCAAGTCAGGCAACCTGGAAGAGGAAATTCGTTTGGCCAAAGAGCAGTTAGCGGAGGTTACGCGCTCCGCGACGGATTATGCTGATATGATCTCAAAGAAAGAGGAGCAGATCCGAATCCTCTCAGGGGACCTCGAGGGCTTCCGAATCGATTCGGCAAGGAGGCAGCAAGAAATTGCTGAGCTCCAAAGTCAGAAATCAACACTCGAGGCTCAGCTTCAGGCTGAAAGACACGATTATGCCCAGGAACAATCGCTCAGGGTTGCTTTGCAGAAGGAGCTTGATGATCTGCGGTCCCTTCTAGAAGCGAAATCTAGTGAAGAGACACGCCGTAACGAGGTGGAGAAGAGCAAAGAAGCTGAGCTTTCGGACTTGCGGAATCAAGTCAACGACTTGAAGCAGGAGCTAGCCGAAGTTCGTAAGGCCGCGCTCGAGGCTCAGAGCAAACTTGAGCTCGAGAGAACAAACGCGGTTAGAGACCACCGATCCCTCGAGGCGAGCTATAATTCATTACTCAAGCGCGAGGGCGAGGCGTCATCTCAGTTATCGAAGACGAAGACAGAGTTCACGGAGCTGGAGAAGTCGAAGCGTACGATTGAATCAGAGCTGCAGACGCTGAGGAGGAGACAAAATGAGGTAGACAGTCAACTAGCAGAGGCCGTCAAGAACAAAGAGGTGTGTGGTTTAATATTTTAGCTGGGATCCCCCGACTAAATCATCCATAGAATTTGGAGCGCCAATTGAATGTTGCGCAAGCCCGTTATAAGGATTTTGAAGACGTCGTACTCGAACACCAGCGCGAGAAGGAAAACAACGTCCGCCAACTGGAAACCCTTCGCAAAGAACTCGACGTCCAGTCCACCAAACGCGCAGAGTTTGAAAAGGCTTGTGCCACGCAGAAGCCTGAGTTGGTCAAACTCAAGGATCGCAACGTTAAACTTGATCGCGAACTCAACAAGGCGCTTACAGACCTCAAAAACCGAGAGTGGGAGATCAAACAACTCGAGTCTAAGCAGGATAAGACCATCGTTGAACATGTTCATGTTCTAGAGGAGGCCAAGAAAGTCACAGACCGCCAACTCGAGGCAGCTCAGGGAGAGTTGAAGAGAAATCAAGCGTATATAAGGTCCTTGGAGAAGACGAGGGGTCGATTGATGATGGAAGCGGAGGATCTATCCAGAGAGACGGAGAAGGAACGGCTAGAGTTGCGAAATAAAGAGAAGAATATCAAGCTACAGGAAGAAAGGGCCACTCGCGCACTTGCCGATGTCGAGAAGGAACGACAAGCCCGAGATACAGCTGCTCTCGAAGCCCAGCGTCTCCGATCCGAGCTTGAAAGTACCCGTAATCAGGCAAACGAGATGGCAGAACATTTGGCATTCGTGCAGAGGGCAAAGGAGAACCTGGAGGGCGAATTGGAGCGACTCGCGGATGAGAGTGTTGCTTCAGACTCCTTGTCCAAGGTCCAGCGACAGTACGAATCACGCATCACTCAGCTTGAAGATCAGTTGGAGGAAGCGGAGATGGCTAAGACGACCGCCGCGAAGATTCGGGAGAATATTGAACGCCAACATGCGGAGATTCGTAGACTCGTCATGCAGAGCACACCTAGAGATGGTGATTTCCAGAACCGATTGTTGCAAGAATTGCAGATGGTTGATAGCATGCTCGAACGCGAGATGTCGTCGCGGAAAACCCCCAGACGAAGTGGTGCCCACGAACTACAAACGCTCGCCAATGTCACGCCGACAAAGAACAAATCTACAACAGCACCATCCACCCCCCACGTCGACCGCGAGGCTCAACAAGCTCGCGCCAATAGTGATAGACAAGTTGCAGCCCTCAAGCAGCATGTACAGGTTCTAGAGCTCCAGATGGCTGCATCCGAACGCGTTCGCCACCATCTCGAGATATCTTTGAGGGAACTTTCCGCGGAACTGGATAATAGTGACGGCTCTAAACAGTTCTTACAGCAATACCGCGCAAAATTAACAACAGAGAACACGAGGCTGGCAGAATTACTCAAGGATGAAGCTGAGGCTCGGAGAACCGCCGAAACCGCCCAGGTCGAGGGTATCCAAGCCATGTGGGCCAAATTCCAGAAGACTATCGCAGGTGAACGAGATAGCTATGCCCGTTTGGAGGAATCGCGCAAGGCTTTGGTAAGTCTTGGATGGTGTTATACGCACTATCGGCCGAGACTTATTTACTTCCACATGTAGCTCGTGCAACAACGGACTGCGCAAGCAGAGATCGAGGCACAGAAGGGCCAGCTTCGCGAATTCACGCATTCCAAGAAGCAATTGCAGAAAGAGGTGGCAGGTTTACGCGAACAGCTCGAGGGTGTTAAGACCGAGGCTAGCAGTACGTACTTACATTGTTCGGACTGGACCCCAAGCTCACACCGTAGTAGATGCTAAGCGTCAACTCCAGAAGAAACTGCAGGACGACGAGCTCAAATCTACTACGTCCGCCGCCGCCGAATCTGGTAAAGTCTATTTAACCTTTCCGTTGTGAGCTATTCTGATTGAGCCGTGTTTGTGTAGAACTCAAAGCTGCAATCCAAACCTATCAACAAAAGGAGCAAAGTTATCTGGAGCGTCTCGAGGCCACAGAGATTGCAAGAGCAACTGCTGCTCGGGGTGAAGCTCATGGTGAACTCATAATTCTATCACACACCTTGTTTCCATTCTAAGGGATGGCACAGTTCGCCGGACACTTGAGGAAACAGAGAAGACACTTGCAAGCACCAAAACCGAGATTAAAACGGCGAAGGATAAATATCATGCAGCAGAGAAGAAGTTACGATCGATTGAATCCAAGTTGGAGGAAGAAGGCCGCGAAACTTCTGATCTTGTCGTGATACAGAAGCGTCTCGAGGAAGAGCTGGAAGACGAGCGAGAACAACATCAGAAGGATCTTGCCGAGCGTGACTTCACGATTGATCAGACCCGCAAGAAGTACCAATGTGCGATCCCACCCACTTTTTTTAACTTGAGTTCTGATTCTGATGACTTGCAGCTGAACTTGCTCAACTGAGCGAAGAACTACAATCGCAGCGAGACAGCTTAAGCCGACTCCGCGAGGAGAATCGCAAAATTCGCTCCGACTTCGATGAGCTTCAACTTCGCTATGATGACGAAGTCTACAACAGTGGAGGATGGAAGAAGGAGAAAGAACGAATGGATACCAAGATCAAAGACATCACCAAGGCGTTCGAGGCATCAACGCAAGCGCAGACCGAACAACAGGCTCAGATTGTTGCCCTGCATCAACAAGTTCGCGAATTACGTGGAGTGTTAGATGACGCTGAGGCCGAACGAGCAATGCTCCAGAAGGCACGTCGGGCGCTCCAAGCAGAGCTGGAGACGATCAAGATTGACCATGTGGATACCAATAAAGCGATGTCGGATACTGAGTTCCAGAGGTTGCAGTTGAAGAAACAGGACCTCGAAAGGACCTTGGAAGAGCAGGGAGATCGCGTTGAACAAGCATTGGACAGGATGAAGAAGGCTGAGGCTTACGCGACAGAATGCTTCAGCGAGCTTGAGAGGGTGAGGAAGGAGAATGCGGTGCTTGATCGTGAGAATGTAAGTTTGTCGGTGAGGTTGTCGAGGGAAAAGACGACTCAATGAGATGACGCACAGGCACACTTGGAAAAGCAAGTCAAAGAGCTCAATGTTCGCATTGTTGATCTAGAGACTAGATCATATGCCAACTCACCACGGCCTGCGACAATATCTAGGAGTCGCGTTGAAGAGCTCACAAGCCAGCTAAACCAGAAGAGCACACTAGGTCGAACATCAGAGAAGCTGGCAAAAGATGTCAAGTTCCAGCAGACAGAACTTGATCGGCAACGCTTGAAGTTTGAAGAAGACAGGAAAGCATATGAAACGCGTATTAACGACCTGAGAACCGCCTTGGACACTGTGGTATGTTGGTATTCGCCATAGCTCCAAGGGTCGGTGTTGATAAGACCCCCTACAGCAAACAAAAGAGCATGAACTCCAAGCTTCCAATCGTCGTGTTACGAGGGAAGCTGGGGACTACAAGCAGCGGGCTCTCAAGTGAGTTTCCCTAGAGTATTATTCTCAACTTTCTGCTAATTTTCCATAGTCTTGAAAGGGAACTCGAACGGTTACATAACCGCCTGGAACGACCCGCATCATCTGCCATTGGTTCTCCGGCCAGCTCACCTCGGAAGTAGTCACCCGCTGCATCTGCTACATTTTGCTTATATCTGCTACCCTGCGCATGTACTATACCCTACATCATGTTTGTATTCTGGCATCGGACTGTTATAATAATTGTATTCCCAGTGCAACAAATACGGACAAACAGGCCCTGTCTACATTTTCTCGAGTGACGTCAAGTTACTTGTCACCTATGCCTATATGTTCCCGTCTGTAGTTCGTCTTGCCCCGCGTCCTTTGCTGAAAACAGACATCCCCTCTAAACCTTTGGCTATTGTGGATTTATTGCTAGCCTTAGCGGAGCGGAAATCGCGTCCGGGGCGCAAACGAAAAGGGAGTAGTGGGGGCCTGCGAGAATGGTTGGCGGATGAAAATCCAAGCGCAATATTTCAAGTACACAGCTTCTTCTTGTAAGCAGTCACGGTGCTAATCATGCGACATGAGTAGTCAAACAATAGCGGTGTGGAGCAGCTCCGTGCCGACCTGCTAGCTCGGGTGCAGGGTGCTATACAGAAGAGGTTTGGATCACCTTATAAGGTGGCCACTTTCGGGAGTACAAGGTGCGTCCGTTTCCACGTTCCGAGGTAGACTGGGAGCTGATCGTAGGTCATAAAGATATGGTGCAACATCTGCCAAGAGTGATATGGACTTGATTATTCTTGCAAGTTCCTTGGATCCTCTTATTGGAGGATATAGTCTAACTTAGGACGTCTACAGGACCTTGGGAGGCGGCGGGGATTCGATCCTCAAGACAAGAAAGCATTGCCAAGTATGCTCATCACCTCTAGTGCTGATATAAACTACTGATTTCCCACTTTATAGAAATATATAAAATCAAGTCGGTCAATGACCCCCATAAAAATCGGAGTCGAATGTTACTGATACCTCTCTAGTACGCTTGCAAGAGCTCTCAGAGATGGTGGATTCGCCAAGGTTAAACCGATACCTGCTGCCGTGCCTATCGGTACTTGTCACCTCCCATTCGTTGGTGGCTTTCTTCTAATTGATGGCCAGTCAAATTCCAGGACCCTCGTACAGGCATCGAATGCGATATCAACGTCAACGATCAACCGGGCTACTGGAATACCCTTCTGCTGCAACGGTATACGAAGCTCTCTCCTCATTTGAGAGGGTTGTTATTGGCAATCAAACGATGGGCAGGACCTCTAGGTCTGAATACCCCCAGCCCCACGAAGCCAGGAGAGAAAGTAACGTTTAGTAGCTACGCATTTGCGTTGATGACGGTGGGATTCCTACAGGTGATTGAGAACCTTGCTATGAATAATTTCTTCGGACTAACCTATGAATAGAGTCGGGGTCTTTTGCCAAATCTACAAGAAAATTTCGGGCCCACAGTAAAGGAACACCTCTTCTGGAACCGTAAGCCCCAGTTTCTATGTGATCTACGGTTCAACTGGACCGGGACCCCAATGCCTGGCAATAATCAGATATCCACCACCGAGCTGCTCGCCGATTGGTTCAGGTATATCTCCCAGTTCGCCTTTGATAGACCTTACTGACTTGCCTAGATTCTGGGTAGAGTTCAATCCCTCCCGCCAAATGGTTGACATTAGACTGGGTGGAGTTGTCGCGCGCCTGCCCTCGGAGGTAATACCGATGGGGGAAATTGAAAAGGAACTTAATGCTTCAAATATACCTGAACAGGGGACACTCAAGCCCATAACCTGTGTGCATAAGCAAGACTTGTCGCCTTGCGATGCAAAAACTCTAGCGACATGGGAATCCCAGACCATATGCGTGGTTGACCCATTTATACTTGTGCGGGTGAGTGTGCACGAGCGCGTGATGTTCCCTTCCTTATAATACCGTGCAGAACGTAGCAAGAAATATATCCGGGTCGGTGTTTGATAGATTTCAGGAGGAGTGTCGGCAGGCCGAAGCGGAAGTGCGAAAGAGGTAGTCCGATCAAGGAGGAGGTGGCTATGTAATGATAATAGCAGTATCCCACCAATAATTGCATTATTCCCATCCCTTTATTTCTTGTCCTCCTACCATCATCATGTCCTGGAAAAATCTTTCTGCTAAGAGTACGTATCGTCCTTCTGCTCGCCTCTTTGCATCCTTAGTCTATCCCAGAGCCCAAGGACGCGAACCAGAATGGTGTCATCTCGAGATCTGTCACCCCTATTCCGTCCCGTCCAACGACCCCCAAGCCTCCTGGTGGCTCCGACCAATTCAGGTCGGGTATGCTTACCATCCGTATCTTCTCTGGTGAGCGAAATGGCCCCTGCGATCCCACCGGTCTCCCTCATATTACCTCCAGGCAGAGGACTCACACTTCCACCCGGAGCCCAGCTTCCCGAAGTAATCCAAAGAGCATTAGAGGCTGCACCCCGGAACTCCATTAGCAACAGGGAGAGTCTGCACCGTAAACGTTACTGGTGGTTGCCCTACGTTGTCCTCGAGTTCGATAAGAATGAGATCTTGATTGACGCTTACGGCGGCGACCTTTCCAACCCTATCTGGAATTACCGCGCACAGTTGTACGTCTTGCCTCATCTCAATGTCTGCTTCCACGAAAGAACTGACGTCCATGCACCAGTGATGTCTCGCGTACATCCAACATCTCTGTTTCGTCATATCTTCGTACTGCTCCAGTCCAAGGCCAGGATGACATGGGAAACGATCTGCTCATGGCGCGTGTTGACTTGACCCCTATGCTTGATAGCCATGTGAGTCTTTAGCATATTCGGGGCCTGTCCGCGACCGCTCATTCCTGTGAGCCCAGCATGCTTCAGACCAATGGTATACCGCCACTGCCGGCTCTGGCTCCTTCCATCTCAAGATCGACTTCAAACCCAGTCGCAACGATTCTCTCACCATCGAAGCCTTCGATCTCCTCAAAGTCATTGGCAAGGGTAGTTTTGGCAAAGTTATGCAAGTTAGGAAAAAGGATACCCAGCGGATCTATGCACTGAAGACGATACGGAAAGCACATATCGCTCAGCGCCCAGGAGAAATCACACATATCCTCGCTGAGCGTACCGTTCTCGCGCTCGTGAACAGCCCATTCATCGTCCCCCTCAAATTTTCCTTCCAAAATCCGGATAAACTCTACCTTGTGATGTCATTCGGTAGGTATTATCTCCATCCGTGACCTCCGATGTCTAAACTTCAATCCTTCATAGTTAACGGGGGCGAATTATTCTACCACCTGCAGCGTGAAGGGAAATTTGATCAGGATCGGAGCCGTTTCTACGCCTCAGAGCTGCTATGTGCATTGGAGCACCTCCATGGGTTCAATGTTGTTTATCGGTTCGTAGTACTTGATCGTTCTCAGGCGACGTCTCAACAATGAAACATAGCGATCTCAAACCTGAGAACATTCTACTAGACTACACTGGTCATATCGCTCTGTGCGACTTTGGTAAGTACTCGGATTATATGGCGGGCAAGGTTAATAATATGTGTAATCAGGCCTTTGCAAACTTAACATGTCTGAAACCGAAAAGACGAACAGTGAGCGACACGTCATGTTCTCATCCGTACATGTATCAATTGGTTCTCGCTCCAGCCTTCTGTGGTACCCCAGAGTACATCGCCCCTGAGCTGTTGGAAAGTCAGGGATACACAAAGACCGTGGATTGGTGGACATTGGGCGTCCTTCTTTATGAGATGATGGTTTGTTTCTGATTCTTTATGGCTTCAAGAAGATTCTCATCGCATTCTGATTCCAGACTGGCCTTCCACCGTTCTATGACGAAAACGTGAACACAATGTATCAACGCATCCTTACCGATCCCCTTCACTTCCCCCATGATATGCCCGCAGAGGCCAAGAGTGTGATGTCCGGCCTCCTCCAGCGTGACCCGACAAGGCGCTTGGGTGCAAATGGTGGTGAAGAAATCAAGCGACACCCATTCTTTGCTAAATATATCGACTGGAATCGGTGTGTATCTTCGCCGTCTCATATTCATCATATTGATATCACATTTCTGCATAGCTTGCTTGCGAAGAAGATCCAGCCCCCGTTTAAACCGAGCGTCGTAAGTCTGATGAACAATCGAAATTTGCTGCCAGCTCACCTACCAATCATCATTTCATCAGGAATCTGTTCTTGACGTCGCCAACTTCGATCCTGATTTCACTAATGAAGAGGCGCAAGATTCTGTCGTCACGGATTCCGCGCTTTCTGAAACAGTGCAGGATCAATTTAGAGGATTCACATACAATCCTGCAAATGAACACCTCAGCGAGAGTGTCAACTACCCCAGCGTCATGGGCTGAACTGTTGCTCACCCCTCTATTCCCTGCCTCCGGTCGTCAAGCTGCATCTTCCTCGTTGTCTTGGTTCCTTTCGTTGGATATCTTCCCACAACTTACCCCCCTCCCTTTCATCTTGCCCTCTCGGTTGCATTGTGTATTATCACGATCACAAAACCTATGTTGTATCACTATGGCTGGTTTATCCATAGGACCTCGCTTTTCTATCCCTTTGCTATCGGTTATACCATGTAAATTTCGCTTGTATGACTTCTGAACGTGTATATCGATTCCACGAAAAGACCCTCTCCTCGCCGTGTTGGTAGAAGTGTATATACATACATTGTAGGCGATGGTAGTATATTGACCTTTGGTCACTTCGCACTCGCCGTTCGTCCCGCGAGTTATTTATAATAAAAACAAAACAAAAAAAAAGGAAGAAACGGGCAAATAATATCAAAACCAGTTAAATAATCAATCGGACTCCACTGAGCTCAGTCGAACCTCCCATATTGCAAGAACTCACTGTTCCTGCCCATGCCAGCGTCAGTGCTGTCACTGAGCCCGGGGCGGTACCGTGAAAGAGGCATTTTCCAGATGTGCTTGTGCCCTCGGCTGTGTTGGTTCGAGGCATAGCGGAACGTGCTCAGTGTGATGATAAGACCTTTCACGAAGTGAGTCAATGAGAAGGTAGCTGGATAGAATGAGAGAGGGTACATACAAGTGAGGAATTCAATCCAGACGAAACCCTTGAGGACCTGGACGTCTTTGCACCATGTACGCTCGTCCGGGGAGTCTACCGTGGCAGTACGTCAGTGGGGATGGCATTAACCCCAAAGTTGAGGGGGGGAAGTGTGAAATAATGTACATACCAGCTGGAATAGAGTCACACTTGAACGGGATGTGTTGCCAACGTGATGTTGAGAAGGCGCTGAAAGCTGCCAGTGGGTGCAGTTACAGTCAGTTTTATCATAAGTTGGGTGTTGGAACACGCGCACATAGCCAGCAGAGGCTCAGAACCCCGAAGATTCCAACTTCCACATGTGCCCTGCCGGTGTAGGCATTGTCATAGCCCAGGTCTGCGGACAATCTTTGGTATAGGGACTGATGAGACAAAGTTCTTAGGAAATCCAAAAAGGACTGACAAAAAGACAAGGAGCACTAGGGTCGCGATGGAGAGGCCAAGGGGAAATAAATCCGCAACGTCTGTATAGGTGATTGAAGTGACTGCTGGTTGAAAACTGTTGATACGTACAAAAGAAATCCTGGAATTGGTTCACTCGAGCAGCCAAGGCAAGAACAATGACGTTAATTGAGAAGAGAAAGGCTGGTATAAACAACTCTATTAGCCCGGTGACCATAACAACTATGACCATACAACCATACAATGTACCTTGGGCTGCGAGCTTCTTCTTGCCTGCAGAAGAAAACACCATTGTCGAACTAAGGAATGAATAAATGAAAGGAAGGAGAGGTGATCGTGGTAGAAAAACGAAGTGAGAAACCGACTTCAGTCCCGACCAAAATCAATATCAACAGGCTTGACAACGATGACAAGTTCTAAAAAAGTTCCTCAGACCTTGTAATTCATAAATAAACGTGATCTGGGAAGTTAATGACATTCCCTGCATTGGCGTATCTAGCAAATCATATTGACTAGCCAAAGGACCAAAAGAATAACCATAGCTATGATAGATGCATTAAGAGGGAATCGAACCCCCGGCGGGTCGAGCTTAGTGCTCAGATGGCAACGACCCAGGTTACCACTACCCCATTAATGCTCTTGCATGAAGCCGGACCTATGCATGTAAAAGCGCACAATGGAATGTGAGGTTCAAGGCCGCCGCAAACAGCAAAGATGATCAATGACCAGTCACTAAGTGCCCTTGGCTAAGGTCAATGCTTGTCATCACGCAACCACTATCACAGCCGAGTGTCTTTACACGCTCCCGTGATCAGACGGGGAGGAGGTTTTATTCCACCTGTTCACGGTGGCACCCTCAACTCTCGTACTACACATCCTGCAGGCATTTCGGGCCGTGCTCGAAACATGGAGTTCAGTTCACAGCGGTTGAGTGGTCCATGACGTGTGGAAGGTTTTTTTTGTCCTTAACCCCCGAAACACTATGTTGAGATGTTCTTTTGGCAGCTTCGTGATCATCACCCGTTAACCCATTGACTACAGAAAGATTGTTGAGGGGATAATCTTTCCCAGTTCCGTGACCCCATGGGATCGGCCGCAGGAGATAATCGCTGAAGTTGTCGGGTATAACGATGCTCTCCGCTGGGCTGCTCAGGATCCTTGTTGTGGAGATAGTACTACCAAGAAAAGGCCGTATGATTCAGCTGAGGATGAACGACCTAACTCCAATGCACTATTAACCTGTTTCTTCGTGGTGTTGGTCTCATGTCCCTCAGAGAAGCCTCATCTTGATATTGAGAACTGCATACGCAACTGGGAACTACCCCCCATCGCGGCGCGAACTCCAGAAATATCCGACAACCAGGTTGCTACATGTGAGGACTACATCTGCGACGGTCGTGGGACAAACTTCATGGAAATTCCAGTCTGCAACTGCCACCGCACCTACACCCGCTTGATCCACTCTATGAACACTTCTTTCGAAGACCTGAACTTCACCTAAACAGAGCTCGACTACGCATCTCTTCTGCTTAGTTTGTTTCCAGCCCGCTGCGAGGATGCACGTTCGTGGGCCATAGTCATCCAAAAGATCCCCGACGCTGCCGTTCGTCCCGGTCTTCTGATAGGGGCGGTTCTGGTCCTTGAGAGGTGGGCGGAGCCTCCCAGGGCAAGCACTATGAGGAAGAACAAGCTGGATGGCACGGTGTATCAGATCTCTGGCGACCAAGCCAACCTCTTTTATGGCCAGGATCTCTCTGTCCCCATACAAGTCACAAACGAAACAGTTGTTTGCCTCGTTCGCGGTCCGGTTATACAAGTTACGCATTACCACACCCGCACCCCTGTGCCTGAGATAGTGAGTGGTCCAGTATTTTTTGCATGGATCAGCATGATGCACCTTTAGAGGTTGTACAGATATCGCACCAGTGCCCCACCACTGTCGATGGGGGTGACGAGGGAATGATCGTCGTAATCATGAAATTCATCAAGGACGGTGGCTGGCATCCCGAACGATAGGCGCGACTGGTCCAATTCTTGAGCAAGTCAGTCAGCCACTGCAACGTGCGACCAAGGCTCTGCATGACAAGCGGCGGGTCTTTGACAACCTTCGAGCACCTAAGGTCCTCTTTGTGGACGTGGGGTCCAGTTGGTTGGTCTGGTACTGGTTTGGCACTGAAGGTAAGGCTCGTTACCCATCTGCCATCAATCTCGACAGAAGGAATACTATGTATTGTTCTCTGGACACCAAACACAAGGGCCTCATAAAGAGCACGATGCCCACATGTTCCCAACTTCACTGATGAGATGTTGTGGTTACAAGTGTTTTTATTTTATTTTTGTACGACACGCCCCCAGAGTACAAAATTATATTATGGACTTGGATGTATATGATAACACTGGTTTGGATCGTACCAATACCTTAGACGAGCTCACTCATTTTCAATAGCCAACCTTTACACCCCATACCTACCATTTTGGGTCACCTCGAGTCGGACAGACTTCGTATGTGGTAATATATGACTTGACTTAAAATCTCAATTTAAGATGTTCTCAACTCGAGGGAAATTCGCCTGTAAGTGGGAACCAAGGGGACTATCAAGACGGAGAGCCAGTTCAGGATAAGCCTCCATACGTAGAAGGGCTGAACCATGACCCCGACAACTCCCTTGAGAGCTCAGAATATAAACTGGCTAAGGCTAGGAATAGGCCTGCCAATGATCAACTCACCTTCGATACCACCGAATTAGTACAAGACCATAAGGTCAGTGTTCCCAAATACCCAAGTACCAATCTGTCAGGTGTCAAGGGAAAACACCATAATTTCCTACATGTCATCAGGGCTGTAACGTCCTGTGTTACAGGTAAAGAAAGAGCCATCTCACAAAGAACCCAGACCTACACCAATAACGAGTTCGATATAATCAGGTGCACTGTAGGAATTGCTAGAAGATCAACGCAGGAGAGCACAGCCAACCAAAATCTGTGATCAGACCGTCGTAGAAAGGTCACACCTACTACGGTGCCGAAAGTGTCGGGGACGAGGAATAATACAACCTGAGAGGGCCTAAGTTGTAAGAGCAACTGAGCCGAACCCAGCGGTAGAGTTTAAGTTTTTCATAGGATCACGATCATTCTCGGTACGCAGACAATTGTCGGAAATATCCGAATGACGTTGTAACGCATTTTGCGTTGTAACGTAGTCACAACAGTTAGCTAATCAAATAAATGTGCTTTTGATACTTTTATTTTGAGTTGTAACCCATTGTAACATCCCTAAAACTGGGCATTATAACTATTTTTATTTTGAGTTATATTTTATTATAACCACAGCAGGCCGTTAAACCTGTTGTTCGTATTTTAATACAAAATAATACATTATAATGCTATTCGGGATTTTCCGACAATTATTATTCTGCTTTACCGCTAAGTGCTATCAAGCATTCTTCATAAGCTTGGTATAATACAGTATCCATGCAATGGGAATTCCATAAAGACGGATGTGGGGGACAAGCCATGAGTGCGAAAGGCGGCCAATGATGTAAAACTGGTGTCTAATGTCAATGGCGGTAGGCTACACGTACACAACTCGTTCAAGGTCTTTGTTGGGCGGATATGAATCGCAAGCGCCACTGAGGCAGGCACGGCCCTGTGTTTGAATAATCAAGGTCAGGGAGGGGGCTTGCCTCTGCGGAAATTGCGCGGAAATTGCTGACTATTCAATAGAGGGTGGGTGCTTGGGGGGAGTTTAGCAGTCAGTTTCATACAATGGAATAAACTTTTCAAGGAAGATATAGACATTGAGTAGATTCACATAGCTAGATTTGTCTTTGTATATGGAGAGTAGCGTTGTCGGGGAATTAATCATATTTAAAACTGACAAAATTTGACAAATATACACAACGAACTATGACATGTGGCCTTCTTCCTGAAATATTATTAGGAGGAATATATAGACGCCAAAATTTTCATTTATAGTCTGCAGCAATCGCCGCACTCGCCATCTCTGCAAATGCATAAACTGCCGCCTGCGTATGCCCACTCGGAGTGCGTGACTAAATGAAAATTAGAACACTGCACCTACATATTATTAATCACTCACTATGAGGGACGCGTCGACCACTCTTAACCCACTTGTTCCCTTGACTCGAAAATCTGGGTCAACGACTCCCCAGCTCGCGCCATGGGGTGACATGGCCGCAGACCCTAATGCATGACCAAGTGGCGTCGAGGCACTTTTGAGGAACGCATCCAACTCCTCATCGGAGGTTACGTTTGCAGCAGGGGAGGACGTGCCGAAAACAGAGCCCCTGAGTCCAGGGGCAGAAAACATTTTTTGAATATTTCGAATACCCTCTCTAGCGATTGCCATGTCCTCGGGTTGAGTGAATATCGCAAAATCAATGAGGGGTTGATGGAAGGGATCCGAGCTAGCGAGGGTAACAGAGCCGCCTATGTGACTAGAAGTTAGATCCCGTGTCTTCTCGCGTAGCTCACACCATTTTTAAATATGTACGAACGTGAAATGGGATGTAAGTTCACAACCAGGGTTTGGATTGTCACATTCGCTGAACCTGTTTCAGATCGGCTCGGTGATTAGTTTCGTCTTCATCCGCCCCCGGTGTTTGACTACGCACCCGAAGAGCCTTTCTGAGCCGAAGCAGATGCTGCGACTGAGCTCGAGTCAGAGGTGAGCGCGAGATAGATGACTTCAATATGTGGAGAATTTGGGCCTGCAGTCGGATCGACCAGTCCTGCGTGGAATGGTGGTGAGTCGGCAGGCAGTCGAATCCATGTGATGTGATTAGTTGGAAGTAATTGAGCTAGAGGTCCTGATCGTGTCTTGTTCCACTGCTCCAGCGCTGCCACCTGGTCAAAACTGAACGTGTTCATGAAGTTAGCGATGTCAGTGCTAAGCCTCAAGAGCGCAAGAAAAGACGTACTCGGTGCTTTGGGTCCTTGCGGCGAATGCCACGGGCGTTGACGTATGGTCAGAGAAATTCTTCCCAACGCTTGGGTTATCCACCAGAGTATGGATGCCGACTTTCTCCAGTTCCTTACGATCCCCGATTCCAGAGTGCAACAGTACGTGGGGTGTACCGATGACGCCGCCAGAAACGATTACTTCCTTCTTGGCGGTTATCGTTCTTCTAGGAGCTTGTGCGTTCGCTGCAACTTCAACCCCACGGAACTCCAATCCTTTTGAATTCACGGGAACAACACGAGTGACCTGGGTGTTCAGCAGGACGTGAACGTTGTTTCCCGTCCCCCCGAGATATGCAGTGGCAGCACTACTTCTTTCCCCATTATTAATAGTGCTCTGTATCCACCCTATATACAACATCATCTCAACAAGGTCAACTGTTGACTTGGACCGATGTGCTCACCTGTTCCGATAACCTTTCCATCATTCATATCCAACAGGAAAGGAAATTCCTCTTTTAACTCGGCACTCGCTTGTAGGAGCATATCGTTGAACGGAATATTGGTGAACGGAGCAGATACAGATACTTTCCCGTTCTTCCCGTGTATGGCTGGGTTGAGGTGGCCTACTGGAGTAGGGTTTGTTAAGCGTTCAGTCTAAAAAATAGAGTGATACCCAGGCAAAGGTTAACCTTCTTTTCTCAAGTCGAGGTTCCGCGTTGCGGAAACTGACCTTGAACATCACAGGCAGAATGTTCTGCCACGTCAACTCTTTATTACCAATAATACTCGCATATCGATCCCAGTCATCTTTTGAACCTCTTGTATAAACCATACCATCTACACCGCCGCCGTTCGGTCAGCTCAAGCACCTCTCGAAGAAACCGGTAGAAGGAGGCCTACTGTGAGAACTACAACCACCCAACATCTTTGCTCTAGGATACTCAACGACCTCTCCATTTATCCCCGTCTGTGGAGTTGTCGTATAATTCCAATCGACACGGGTTTGAGCGAGGGTCGTCCAAAGTCCAGGAACTCGGGTGTCGAATACCTCCTCGTTCGAGGGCCCAGCTTCAATCACTAGGATTTGCAATTTGGGATTCTCGCCAAGACGGGTTGCTACGACTGAGCCTGCTGTGCCACCTACATGCACGGTTTCGTTAACTTGTGGCCTGTGTAAAGGCTGGGTTAGGATTGCTTACCGCCGATGATGACGAAATCATAATCATTGGCCCTGTTGGAAAGTTCATCCAAATCCTCGATTACCACGGCACCAAGAGCCACTCGGATTCCTAGTAAGATGGAAAGCAGCAGAACTTGGAATTTCAAATCCATGATGGTCTACGCAAAGCTAACTGGGTGAGAACAAACATCGCAGTGCGAGGTCTGTCGATATATAGCCAAATGTCAGGTCCCCTGAAAGAAGTATTGATGAGTTGACGACAAACGGCATTACAAACAACCGGACATGTGTGTGCGACTTGAGCCCTCATGTCAGTAGCAACGACAGAACTAGGTGTGACTTTGTGGCTCCTTTTACCCGTTGTATCTTCAAGGCCCTGTTCGGCAGGCCAATTTATGGATGGTGCGAGTGCTTGAGAACATCGTGGAGTGGGTACTTCGGCTAGGTCCAGCCGAGCGCCAATTCGTGGAAATTTCCGCCCTTCACCAAAGCTTCATCATTCACCTCTTGCATCGCGAGTGCCTCGTTGAAACAGGTTGCTTGACACAGCACAACCTCATTCTACCATAGACGTCGATTCTCGAAGTTGGAAGGCATGATAGACTGGTCTCGGTCAGTAACGGTTGACAGTCGTTGACAATCAAGTTGACACATGTCAGAGTGCAGACACAATCCAACATTTTCTCCTATGGCAGCATTCGCCGTGGGTACCGGTAGACCACGAAGCAATAACACCTCTACTTCAAATGAACACCATATCGATACCCAGAAAATATACAGCCTTAGAACCAAAACTCCGGTGCATATCCCTTGACTGAAATAGTTTACTCAAGTAAGATACTTATGCATACGATTCCCGTGTGAGTCCATCAGACTGTGGCACATTCCATTGATCGATGAACGCACTCGGTCGACTCGGCCGAGGCTTTTGCTACATCTATTACAAACCGATTTGTTGATTCTTGATAGGAAGCCTTCAAACGGTTAGGAAAAGACATGTCTTCAAAGATAACATGTGATACACATTCGAACATAACACGGCGCCCGACATATCAATCGAATCCTTTCACAGTGCCAAGCGTGCGCCATGAGCCTATCGAGGAATTCTCCACCATCAAGCAGTCTTATGCAAGACCTTTGATTATGTCCGCAGCTGAAGAAGATGTAATAAATACAGACATACATGAGTATGAACGTCGTGTTCTTACCTATTTCACCTATGCCATAGGCGACACCTACATATCACATTGTCAGCATCAGCAGAGAGAAATTCAACTGATACTTGCTTTGACTGTGTGACCCAAAATGAAGTGGAACAATTGAAAGGTCCGCAACACGGAGGTTCTTTGTACCGTAGACCTGTGACAGTAGGTGAGGTGTAGTAGATCGCGAGGCCGGATCATCCACTCGCCTTCAGCCTTGTGTCTACGACTCCACCCTTCTCTCTGGGCAACATAGACGCGGAGCCGATGGTATCTGAGACATTACGTTGAGATGGCCGCCTTGAAGCAAACCGCGCTCAGACTCACGGAAACACTCGCTAACGTTCCTTCTAAGGTAATCTAGTCGCCAGTTGAACACTGAAATTAAATGGAGCCGCCTGGGATGGACATACCGGACAACTCCTCATCAGTGGATACATCCGAGCCAGGATTTAATTCAACAAGTGTTTCATCTGGGGAGATCAGGAATAGAGATTGGCTTAGCATATCGAGGAAGAGGGTCTCGAGATACCGAAGTAATCTTTCAGAGGGGCAGTATTTCCCACTTTTCTACCAAATTTCATTATTTCTCTTAAAATCTGTAGATCTACGCTCAGAGTCAGCATTTGCGGATGGGCATCACTGGCGCTGAACTGACCGATTTCTTGCTCGAAGTAATGAGGGTCCATGGCTGGTTGCACTTTTGCATCCGAAGTGGTTACATGCTAGTGGACAATGAGTGCAAAGTCTACGCATTTGTATAGGCTAGGGAAACATACAATTGTGCCTCTAGAGAACAGGCTGTTCGCGGAACAAAGAACTGAGTAGTGTAGCCTTCCAGGCACCGGTGGATCTGCGGTATCCCCGATGAGTAACCCTTCGGTGATATCATATGTATTAAGATACATAGGACTTACTGGCACCGCCAAAGAAAACCGGGAAACCAATTATTTCACACGATGGTACCTTGTTCTCGAGTTTATTGAGTTGAATTATGTACTGCTCGGCGAGCTCCGGGGAATATTTCCCTGAAGCTATTTCAGCTTCGATCCGCTTGCGAGTATCAGAGATGATCCCTTGGGTTTTGTCGGATAAAGAGCTGAGCGGAGCGAAGAGTAAATTTTCGACGCCAGCAGTATATAAACCTTTCCCTTTGGTGCTGAATGAATCTTCTTCAGAAAGAAATGACGTTGAGAGAAGTAGTACGCATACAAAAGTTCCTTGTGTCTCTTGGCCTCTTCAGGGTCGCGGAGGGTGTCAAAGGTTTCAACGGGAACACCGTCTTTAAGCGCTGCAAACTCAACCTCGTGAGTTCAGGTCGGCTCCCACATACTAATTCGAGACGTACGAAACACAACGCTACTGAGGATATGGTCTTGAACATTCTCTCCAACACCTTCGAGCGCTAATTTGATGGGGATTCCGACCTTTTGGAGAACATCAGGACGGCCAATACCAGAAAGCTCCAAAATTTGGGGGGTCAAGAGTGTCCTGTTACCAAGATGCCGGTATTATTGTAGAACCAATAAACGATAGTCTCAAGTACGCACCCAGCACTCAGGATGATTTCCTTCGAGGACTTGGCCGTGTAAATCTCGTCGCCACCGGCTTTGTGGGAGAACTCTACACCGGTGACTACGAGCTCGCCATCAATCTCAGTGGTCACCAAGCGCTGCACAACGGCACCAGTCAACAGATTAAAGCCAGGCCTTGCGGAGTTGGGTTCCCAATAAGCATTTCCAGCAAATGACCTTAGAATAGTCTTAGGATCGATTGTCACAGGGCCAATCACAACGCCATTTGGCTGAGGAATTTGTTAATCGTGTTTAGAATGTGTCGGAAAAATGCACGTACATCGCCATCCAGCTGAAAAAGGACAGGAATCAGTACATGAGAACCCGAAACTATCAAAGCAGAGAGGACAAACGGGAGCAGGTGCCATCGGTATACCCAAGTTTTGGAATGTTTGCTGAGCCTTCACATCAATGTCGATTGGTAGAGGGGGATGAGAAACCTGGATAGGACCTAATAAAATGTAAACTTGATGGATTTCCAACACAAAGTGAATTATTACCGTTGCCAACTGGTTCTCGCCACAATTCCCTGACTAGATCAGGAGCGCTTCTCCCTGTACGTTCTATCTCGGCCAAGTCGGGTGGTGTGTATCTGGAGAGATAATATCCATCACCATCCAAGGCCAAGTCATTCGGAAGGAGGGCCCTACGTCGTAGCTCGCTGCATATATTTGTCGAATCTGTCCCAATTCCAACCTTCGTTGCCTAATTTCTCCCAAGCTGCTCTCCGTGCCGTTGAATACAAGACAAATCTCACTACATGACTCTCCTCACCGTCTATATCTTCTTTGGAAGGTTTGTTCCATGCTGTGAAGTTGACCGCTGAGCTCCCTCCGAGTGCTCGCCCTCTATTGGAAGGTCAGTAATTTCTGTATAGTAATCTCTTCCCCTGACCTTGACCACCGAAAAACAGCGTTGTTGGCATTTACTTGAGGTGTCTATGACTCGTGTCAGCTCAACGACAGATCCAAATAAATTGTTGAGTCTACCGTCGTTGAACACCAGTCATACTCCTTCTGACCAAGGGTATGTCCATACTGACCAATATTCACTACCCAGACACCAGTATAAAAAAGACTCCCATCAGACTAAGGGCAATCCAAACTCACGGATTAGGGGATCATTCAGGTTTTCTTCGCCGGCTTCGAGTACAAGCACTGATATTTCTGTATTCTCAGTCAAACGTGCAGCCAAGGCTAATCCAGCAGTCTGGTCGATCCGGGTACATCATTAGATTGTAGGCCCTTTAGTACTCCATCGAACTTACGCCTCCTCCTATAAAAAGGACGTGTTAGTATTTGGAGTGATCTTAAGGGTGCCCAAGAAACATACCGATGACGACATAGTCGAACGAACGGCTCGTAGCGTCTTTCAACTCGATACGAGGCATCCCTTAGTGTTTCAGGCAGTATGATCACGAATAATGGTCCAGGGAACCCCGGGGTCCGGCTGGAAAATAGTCTGGCTATAAGTAATCATTGCGAGTACATGTCACACTGACCACGACTTCATTGGCATGATACGATCAGGAGAGAAGCCAGGAACCAGGCTTGTTCGTTGGTCTGTTTTTGTGGTTGTGCTATGTATGGACAAGAAATCTGTCAACCTTCTAATTTTCACATCACCACCGCTCAACGAACATGATCAGTGCCACAGTGCCGACCTTCAAAGTCACCCGTCTTGTTTTGGAGTACACCCACCCCAGAATGAGGCTGCGGGCGCCCGAGATCTCGCCGGTCCAACCAGCCACCGGCTGACTGTTTCAACCTTGCACCACAAAACCAAACATCTCATTTGCTTCTATCCCACCTCTGTCACAATCATGAATATGCCTATCAGTTTCGTGTGACGTTCTGGACCAACTAGCTGGCTAGTTCTCGAGTTGCCAAGGTGTCTACCTAATCTTGTACACCGATGTCTCAGGCCTCGTTGATCATCATGCTGGCGAAGTCGAGAATAGGTTCGGAAGAGACGACTTGCCGGAAGGGGATCTCACAAGTTGAGAAACCTCCCGGTGCTCAAGCGCTTAACGTTCTGAAAATACACTATCTGGGATAATGAACAACAAATGCGGATATATTGCGGCCACTCCGTTCCCTCGTGTTTCCTTAACACTGGATCGTATCATCGTCTTCGGGTTAGATCGTGAAGTGTTTTGACGCCGCCACCCGTCTCCCGGGTCACCAATTACATGTTACGTATGGAGCCTCCAACGCCGTTGCCGGATGCTATACCATTTATGTAAGCTATAACTGCGTCCCTACCGGTTCTGGACTTCATTTAAATGATAATTAGATAGAACGGGGCCACCCGTGGGTCGATTCCGAAATGCCAACATCGCTTCCGTCACTCGAAGGATTGCCACCATCTCACCTCACCGGAGGTTCCTGATTGACCTGATTACTGCCTGCAAGCTGAACTTAGCGCTGCCTGATGGGCGCTGCCGTCCTGCCAGATAGTGCTTACTATTAATACACCCAGAAGAATATAAATATGATCAAGCAGTCACACCTGTTCCACGCGCATCTTCCCTTCCTCAGCCACATAATAATCGCCTAAGGTTGGGCCCGACTAGAGATTGTCTTCGCAGCTCTCAATACAACAACAACATGATAGGTGGCCCAGCAGAAGCTGTGTATGATTCTTCTTACTATACTCTTTCATTTGCATTACCAACGCGGTCGTCCATTGCAGTTACGGTCCCATGCTCATTGGGCTTGTTTTCAATATCCTCCTTTACGGAACGATGTTGGCACAAGTATACATTTATTTTACCACTTATAAAAAGTGCGTGATACTCAGAGTACCTTTGCGACTGCCCGTGCTGAGAATGATAACAGGGACCGTACTTGGATGAAGACCCTAGTAAGTTCTGCTAAGTTCGTCCCAGTCACCCGTATAGCTGATGCCCCGTTAGGTTATATTGCTCCTTATCATCGACACTTTCAATAGTGTGATGGATACAATCTTTGTCTACGATGGACTGGTCACACATTTCGGTCAGTTACGACCTCCCATATTAATCTCCTAGCAATTCACAGCGCAATTCTCAGGCGACATTCAATATATCGGACTCGCTAATTGGTGTAAGTCCGGGCTTTCCGTTCGACGACCCCCGATCTTTGACATAAGAACATTACAGACCTCGCGGCCGGTATGACTTCTCATGATGCATAGTAGGCTAGTACTCACATAGACACCATGTGAACTTAAAGATCCAGTCACAACGGTAAGTTGATCGCAATCTATTTCTAGTGTTGATCGACTCACCGTACGAATTACCAAGGGGGTTGTCGGGGTTATTGTTCAGCTCTTCTATGCATGGAGAATTTATGTCCTCATCCAAAGCTGGATCCTCGTCTTACTAGTCGTCTCAGTCTCACTCGCAGGCGGAAGTAGGTCCCATTTTCCCCCGAGTTGAAGTTACCCGTGTCCTAAAATTAACATAACAAGTTGGAGCCACTTATATCACGTTCAAGGTCACCGTGACCCCCGACTATACACAATGGGGCGCGTGGCATGTGAGTTCCGGCTGTTGGAAGCGAGTAAACTCACCCTTGAATATTCATACGATCTAGGGCATTGACGTCATTTGGCTGGGTTGCGCCGGCGCCGCTGACATTCTTATTACTATGAGCCTTGTGTGGTATCTGTGAGTTCTTTGCTTTGTTCCTCTATTTCCATCTAATCAGAATGAATTTGATAGGGTACGCCTTTCGTGGTTTGATAGTGATCCCCAACAATTCTGATAGTGCTAATTAGCGTGGTCACAAAACCGGATTTAAGAACTCGGACATGGTCGTTGATCGGATCATCAGAAGTGCGCCACTTTGGGTTAATGACCTTCCCATTCATCCACACTGACAAGTCAAAACGTATTCCAGTCACGATGCAAACTGGCCTACTGACCTCTATGGTTGCGATCACCAATCTGGCCGTCTTTATCGGTGATGTAAGTGAAACCACCCTGCAAAAATGATTCCGAGGCTTTACTGACGGTATACCATCATCAGCCGACGGGAACGTACGTCATCTATATGGGTATAGCCCTAAAAACGAAGGAAATGACCAAATTTTCAGCCACTTGATCGTCAACACCCCCCTGTGCAAGCTCTACACAAACTCTCTTATGAGTAGCCTCAATGCAAGAGGGGGGTGGAAGTTTGACCAATCCAAAGACACACCATCAAATACGCATAGTACGGGGGTTACTTCATATCACACAAACTCTACGTCCGGTGTACGATCAGTCGGAGAGACCTCGAAAACCTCGGCTGGTTTTGTATCTCGCATGATGCCAAAGAGCCTTTCCAAGGTGGGTATCAAGTTTATTGATTCGTGTCAACACTGGCGTACTAATTGGACTCGTGGGAAACCTCTCAGGGTCCGGCATCAACGCAGTCGGAGGTTTTCGTTCATGTCGAGTCTCACGAAATGCAGGATACTATACTTCCGATAGCGACAAAAAGGCCTTCCATGAACCGCAGGGATCATGAGACTGACGGTGATGCCTCATCTATCGAAGATGGCCTGGACCTTAGATACCCTGCGCGCAGAAAGGGTGATGAAGTTTAGAACCATGGTTCATCGCCTTTCCAGAGATACCATTCTGATGTTAATTCGAATGTTGTAGTTTTACACGTGTGTTTTTGTGTATTTAAGGGCTCCGCAGATTATGGTATACCCATTGATGGATTTTGTAACACTGGGGGAGCGCCGCGCAATGGATCAAACTTGTATAGACAGTTGCTTCGAGCTTCGCCGCTCCGAGGTATCATTATCAAAAATTCCTGGGGGTTCGGTGATGGGACCGTACTCTCATCATTGAATTGGTTTGTTCTGGTCTACGGTCTGCCATGGAAAAGTCAGAGCCGCAAACAATTGGCAGCTTTTCTATATCTACGATCACTTTCCTCCGAGTCGAGTCTCGACACACGATGTCCAGATGACATATACGAGTCTCAGGCGGTATGTGTGTGAAGATCTCGATAGAGGAGCCCGTCGTTTCTCTTGGTTCCATTGCGAAAGATTGGTTGGGCTACATTCCTTCGCGTACAAAGTAGACCAAAGAAACAAGAAATGCTCGGCAGAAGGGGATGCAAATCATGATGTCAATCTCTAAAATAGTTCTTCAGGTTCTGCCCGGGTCCACTCCGAACTGCGATCGAAACTCGGATGAAGAATGAAGGAGTCAGCGAAGGCGTGACACTACAACTTATTTCTATCATGGTCGGTGGAGAGTTTACACCGGCCGGACTTGGGGTGGTGGGCATAGCATTGGTCGACCAAGGGACCAAAACAATAATGCATTAAGAGGGAATCGAACCCCCGGCGGGTCGAGCTTGATGCTCAGATGGCAACGACCCAGGTTACCACTACCCCATTAATGCTTACGGGGTTAATCCACTTATCACACCATATTCACTATATGCGGATGTCGCTCACTCGATGGTGATTGTGCTGCTGTACAGCATGGACCCCAACCACGATGACTCTCTGGACCATTTTATCTCTGGCTCATCTGCAGGGCAGACCAGCACCGACAACATAAACCAACACCTGTCCTATCCTTCCCTAGACCCAGAAGAACACTTAACAAGACCCGAATCATCATCCCAGCCGCAGGGTCCTCAACTCAGCAAGGACCGTATCTACGTCGGAAACCTAAGTTCCTCCGTCGACGAGTGCGCATACCTACCAACTCAAATCATATTCATTATATACACATATTCTGGCAGATACACCCTTGTTCAGGTTTTTTCAAAGTTCGGCAAACTTACCAATGTCGATTACCTCTTCCACAAAGCCGGGCCCATGAAAGGCAAACCACGCGGTTATGCGTTTATTAAATATGCAAACGAAAGCGTAAGTCCCAGTCCTTGTTCCTTGACTGTGAAAGAACACCATCGCTCACCCCCGGGTTACTTTTTCCGGTTTTCGTCTTGCAAAAAACGGCACCATGATCTTATTATGATCCAACGCAACCGTGAATTTATTGTCTATGTTGCGTGGTGCAGCTACCTGGGGGATGGAGTTGATGAAAGATTGAAATTCTGGCGCGCGTTTCGTGGACTAGTTGCTGACGAGGCTTAATTAGGATGCACAGAAAGCCATGTCGACGGCTCACGATAAGCTCCTTCGTGGCCGGAAGATTATTGTCACGTATGCTCACCACGCTCTCATGGATTCGGGAGGAACTGGAGGAAAAGGCAGGAGGGCTATGATGGAGATTGGACGACCGACGACGCTCAGTTTGCTCAAGAGTAGATCAGTGTCTAGGCCCATTGGGTAAGTTGCTGTTCCCATTCTGTGGGTTTATGGCCTTCATCTTACCCCTGCTCGCAGAACTGCGGCCAAAATCGCCAAAATGGAGGCGAAGTTACGGCAATTGGAGAGGCAACCTGACACACCGTCAAATCCCACACCACTTCACCCCTCCCTTCCTCCCAAACCGCAAACGTCTACTGCGGACCCGCAAGCCAATCCTAATACGCGGCGAACCATGAAAGTGAACGCTTCTTCGGCTTCTAAGCCAGATGTTCCGCCGCCGTCGCTTTTGAAATTCGCTTCATCACCTTTAACATCAGCGCCATTCGTATCATCAACCTTATCTTCGAAACCAAACAAACCGAAGTCGAAGTTCCTTGGCGTTAAAATCAAACCGAAGGAGAAGGACAAAACAATATCGGCGGCTGTTCCAAAGACAGACTGACACCCTGTATCATATCTTGCATAATATACTAATCCTCTTTCATTATGGCGGATGGGCGGTCAGTGTCTCGTAGTGCATGTCATGTTCATAATCGTTATATTGACACACGAAAGCATGATGATGAAAAGAAAATATAGAGCCCCAAGCAACACATCAGACGACTGTGCCGGCGTTGGAGGCAATACGGGGCCATAGATCGGCCTACAATGTAATCAGTATGGTTGGCGGAGGTGATATGCCAGGGACGTACGCATTCTTTTGCAACGGGACCTGTGATTGCTGAGCCCTTCATTTCACCCTTGGGGTTGACAATTACGCCAGCATTATCCTGTTAACCATCAGACACAGGACTCGGTGGATTGTCGGGTACCACTCACTTCGAAGTATAGGAAGACACCATCTCTCCGGCGCCATGCTTTGCGTTGGCGCACAACAACAGCGGGCATGGCTATAAATATACTCGTCAGCATCTTGCCTGCTCTATCTCGACCGCCCATCCCAATCCCCCATCCTATCCCATGCGCAATTCGGGCCAGATAAGATAAACCACTCACTCTTCTTCCTCAACTCGGGCTTTCCCTTCTTCACGGAAGCAACAACCATATCGCCAACACCAGCATCTGGCAGCCTGTTGAGGTGGGCACCGAAGCCGAAGGGTTCAATGACGAAAAGGGATTTGGCGCCGCTGTTGTCAGCGCAGTTCAGGACGGCACCGACGGGAAGACCGAGAGTGAGACGGAATTTTGTGCCAGAGGCTCCTCCACCTGTAGTCATACATCATATATATGAGAACACCCAGCGTAAAGACGAGACGTGCCTTTTGCTGCCATTTTGAAAGAAAGTCTTGACGGTCTTGACGAAGCTTGGGTAACCAGTTAGACGTATCCCAATCAAGGTTTCCTGCCGCTCTCGGCATCAATCACTTGTACAGTTCCTCGGCAATAGCCGAGGTATCTGCCACGTGACCGAGTATCAGCGAACGCGTCGCGCTTGCTTTCTCCAACTCCTTCTGTCTAGATTCCCAACAGTAATGCACGCTGCATTCACCTCGGTTAAGATGACATCGGGCGGTATCATGGCAAAATTCTGGCATCGTGTAACCTCTTTAGCTACGTGAGAATATAGAAGGTACGCGTGATTCGTGAAGCCTAGACTATGGTCTTACACATCTGCATCATATAGTTTGGTTGTCGACTAAATGCACGTTTACGGGAAACATATTTTACGGAAACCAACGGAAAAGACCCGGGTGAAAGACGTCAGGATCTCCTCCCCTAGAAGCTCGAACGGCGGGGACCGAAGTCTGCATATGCTGATAGCATCAAGAAGCCGTCAAATATCGTGTCCATCTTCCCTAAAACCATCACCTCGGCGGTACTATTCTCTCGCCGATATGGGTCGAGGATGCTCCTAAATATTCCGACTTCTCCAAGCCGAATGGCGTATACTTTCTTGCCGCGACCGGGGCTCTGATAAACATCTACTGTAACGGCCTCCACGAAACTTCATCGCGTCGGAACGGAACGCTATCGATGGAAGAGATCGTCACCCGCTCTCGCGCCCAACCACCCACGCTCAGGGCGTCCCTATGCCAATCGCTCTGGCATCCATTTGTTACCCCGTATCTCTGTTGAAGTTGGGGCCGCACCACTGGTTACGGAAACCACAGTGGCAAATATATTGCATGTTCGACCCCTAAAGGCAGGCGCCAACTAGGCCTTGACGGCCGGAACATCAGATGTTTATGAGAGAATGTTCTCAGATGACCCACGCCATGATGAGCATACCTGATATGTCCACAGAACACCGATCAGCTGATTCAACAAGGTGAGAATGGTACTGTAGCATTTTCACGAAGCAACTTATCGCAGTTATCCCAAAAATAGCCTCCTGTTATCAATACCTGAAAGTTTTCTTTGCCTTCGCTAAGCTTGAAGCGATGTAGTTTGGGTCGCGACTTGCGTGTGGTAGGTTACGCGACCGATGACCAAGCGATATATCCTAGCGACTGCTGCAGTCAGTTCGACGCTGAGATTAATGACAGGGAGCTGACGATAAATGGGGTAAATCAGCCAAGCGTCTAGTGTTGCTAATTCAACCTGGTAAAGTGCCTTCTGACGTCACGTGCAGGCCCATAACCCCTCTTGAGAAAGCCCTTGGAGGGATAGACCTCTGGAATAGATATATTCCAGGCCACTGGGTATATAAGTCTGTTCTTACGTGTCGATATCCTAGTCATCTTTCTCTTGGTCACCCATTTCCTTGACAGTGATGCCTTCCAACGCTGTGTATAACAACAAAGACGGTGCTGTTTACACCACCTCCAACGGAGCGCCCGCCAACGAGCCCTACTCGGCTCAGAGGGCTGGCCTTTTTGGACCTCTCCTCCTCCAAGGTGCGCCCCGCGCTCAGAACTGCTTCCTCCCCCATCCTAACCCACATGCAGATTTCCATCACATCGATCTTCTCGCCCACTTCGATCGCGAGCGTATCCCAGAGCGTGTCGTGAGTGTTTCCGATTCGTGTTGTATGGATATCGATCAACCTTTGTCCCCAGGTCCATGCCAAAGGTGTCGGCGCTCACGGTTACTTCGAAGTCACTCATGATTTGAGTGATATCACCTCTCAGTCTCTCTTCCAAGGTGTTGGCAAGAAGGCTCGCGTCACTGCTCGTTTCTCCACTGTCGGTGGTGAATCTGGCTCTGCCGATACCGCTCGAGACCCTCGTGGTTTCGCCCTTAAGCTCAGGACTGAGGAAGGTAACTGGGACTGGGTCTTTAACAACACCCCCGTCTTCTTCATTCGTGACCCTGCCAAATTCCCGCACTTCATCCACACTCAGAAGAGGGATCCTCAGACCCATCTCAAAGATCCTGACATGTTCTGGGTACGTCAACAGAATGTATTACACCCCTTGACCAGCTGATGAACTCGTTCTTTGATCAGGACTACCTCTCCCAAAACCCTGAATCAATCCACCAGATTATGATTCTCTTCTCCGATCGTGGAACTCCTGATGGTTTCTACCAGCAACACGGGTACTCAGGTCACGCCTTCAAGTGGTGCAAGGCCGATGGTTCTTTCGTGTACGTTCAGGTCCACTGCCGCGCTGACGGTGGCTTCAAGGTTAGTCCGAGCCCCTTTCCTAATGTTTCCATCTGATTCAGTTTTGAATACATCTAGACTCTTGATAATGCCACGGCGACCCGTCTCAGTGGAGAGAACCCAGACCATGGTACTGAACAGCTCTTCGAGGCGATCGAGAACGGAAAATTCCCCTCTTGGACTGTCTACATTGTACGTCCTGGATTGATCACCCAATCACATCCCTGCGATTTGCTCATCAACTTAATTAGCAAACCATGACCCCGGAACAAGCGGAGAAGTTCCGCTATAACATCCTTGATCTTACTAAGGTTTGGCCGCACAAAGAATACCCCCTCCGTCCCATTGGAAAACTCGTTCTCAACGAGAATCCACAAAACTATTTTGCCGAGATCGAGCAGGTGTGTTGTTATTTTTAGGACCTCCAACTTTCGCATCATCAAGAATCGCATTCTGATTATCTTTTATCGCATCGTTTGATAGGCCGCCTTCGCTCCTTCTCACCTCGTGCCCTACATCGAACCCTCCGCCGATCCCGTCCTTCAGTCCCGTCTGTTCTCCTACCCCGATACCCACCGCCACCGTCTCGGCACCAACTACCAGCAACTTCCCGTCAACGCGCCCATTGTCCCCGTGGCCAACTTCCAGCGTGATGGCTCCATGGCATTCGTCAACCAGGGCAACAGGCCCAATTACCAGAGCACTATCCAGCCTCTGTCGTATGCTGGCAGGCCAGGCGACATTAACGCTCATGTTAGGGACTTCGAGCGCCTGAAGAAGCACGAAAGCTTCATCCACGGTGCTTACAGAGATCTGGGAGAGATTACTGAGCGTGCGTCTTAATTGATTGTTTAGCGGGCACACCGCTTGGTTTCATTCCATTGATACTGATTTTTTTGGCGGTTTCTAGTTGACTTTGAGCAACCCCGTGCTCTCTACCAGAAGGTCTGGACTGACAAGGAGCGTCAGGCATACGTCAACAATGTCGCCGGCCACTTTGGCAAGGTCAAGAGTGACCAGGTCAAGGCTAGGCACTGTGAGTCTATCGTCGCTGTCATTGCATATAAACGTGCTGACGATTTGTTTTTAGTGTCTGTCTGGGCCGCTGTTGACCAGAGCCTTGGTGACCGCATTGCAGCTGCCATTGGCTGGCAAAAACCTGTGAAACCTCTTCCAAGGAAATCTGCGGAGGAAGCTTTGAAGTTCAGAGCTTACCTTGGTGCTGGCTCGCAACTTGCCTGAAGGGATCTACGCGTGTAGTTGAACTGTCTTTTTTTAAGTGATTGTATCAGTATTATCAAAATCCCGTGTACACACATCATTTGGCTTGAAGGAAATGTTATCCGTTCATGTTGTAACGATATATATCGTCGATGTTTATTGATTGCGAGATGAGTGTTTTGGACCGAGTGAGATTTGGGCATGGTCGATGGAGCTGGAAAGAGAAAGGAGGGCAGGCGTAATATGAGTATCCTTGATGTCTTTCTACACGGTACACTATTGAAGTGAATATTCACCTGGTAAACTTCAACATACGAGGAACACAACCCTACCAAAGCTTGGAGGTTGCTGGCCTTTTCTCCTTCCTTGGCGTACCTACAACTCTGCAAACGTGGGATGGAATCAAGTGGCGGATTTTCTTGCGCCTGAAAGCCGCCCGCTATGTGATGGGTACTTGGGCAATCCTCTGTCAGCTCTGGAGATGCGGAAAGATACTGATGACACCGATGATGAGGTCGTGACATTAGATGATAATGAATTCTGCATTTCTGCACCGCTATAAGTAAACCTACTGCTAAGACGCAGTGAGCGCATACTAGACTAGGCCAGGTATCTACGCCTTTTGGGAAGGTTTTATCTACGTGTATGACAGACATCAGACAGGCACAAAAGAGCAGCTGTCCAAAGCGGGCAGTAAGGGCAAGGGCGGAATGATGGCAGGCAGTGGCAGAATGACACCCAGTAGCCTCCAACGTAAGACTTGAGTCTTGCGTATATAGAAACCTAATACCCTCTGTGCGCAAACTCAATATTCTCTGTGTCGGCGCGGACCCAGACATTCTCGTCATTTATTTCGAGCGAATGCAAAATCTAGGGTGGATTAAAAACGAAAGAAGTGGGGATCCGAATAGGTAGGGGGTCCGATTGTGGACGAACGGAAGACAAAGACAAATATCGACGTTACTAGACTCTATCGAGTAGCAGCGGCTCTTCCTCCAAGATTTCTAGCTTTAACCCTTGGGAAATTAGGCTACGAATCCATTCCTTGTCCCTTTTCCATAAAAAATATCTAGGCACCCTAAGCCGGAGCCCATCTACGAAGCTCTCTCGTCTTGCTTCCAGCATTTCCCAGAGTACCTTTCGAAAGATTTTCCGACATCCGTCTTCTTGTTCTTCATCCTCGTCGTTTTCAAGCTCCGGATTTTTGTCATATATCTCGACGATGCGAATCTCCCGTAGAGCAGGGAGATAAGTAATTCCTGCAGACAACTCAGGATTCAAAGACCCCAAGGCACTTTCCATCTCCCACAGGGGGTATTGATGCAGTGCCAACGTTTGGACAGAAGTGGTCTTTTCGAAAAGAACCTCCCACGGAGGTATAGGATGGTCCTCTAAGTCGCTATCCGCTCCCTCAGAGAGCTCCAACCCGACCAATGTTGGAGGGAGCCTCCCAAAGAATGCGGCCACATCGTCGGATTCGATGTGGTCGCTATAAATTCCTTCCCAGGCAAGAACGCGCAGAGATGGAAATTGCGCATACCGCAGGAATGATTCGTTGCATAGATCTTCAGTACAGACCCATTTCAAAACCTCCATCTTTCGTTGGATATGCTCCTCTCGCCACATGGAGCTCAACTCGGTTAAATCCTGCACCTTACGGGTCTTCCTGGCATGGAACTCAGTGACATTTGGGCAGAGCGTCAATAGTTCAAGGCAGTGGCTCGTTGAGACGGAGAAGAGGTTGATAATTGTGATATTGTTGCCCATTAGCACAGCATGAGAGACTGTAAAAGTTGTGTGTTTGATGATAAGTTTGTTGAGCCGGGGGGCATTGAATGCCCGAACCTGTGTACAATTAGTTGACTCTTGTCCCAGTCGTATTTCTTCTAGCCTAGGCCAATCGGTGAAGTCCAGGGGGGACCATGCAGATGGTATTGAACTGAGCCTCAAAACCTTGACTCGTCTCGCATTCTGGGGGTGGAAAATGACGTCCCGAAACTGGGTAAGGAGGTTAAAGTCTTCGAGGTTGTAATAGGGGAGGCGACCGCGGCGAATGGCCGGAAACTTAGTATTATAGGTGGCATCAATTGGCAATCTGTGCTTCTCCAGATTGAGTTCGAGTGAGAAAGAGAGATTCTTGACGTTGGTCAGATACAGTTGTAATAAGGCCAACTTGTCTCCAACATCTCGCCTGGTTGTAACATCTATGATGAGTGACGTCCAGAGCTGAGGTGTTCCGTGGGCAACATCATGCCAACGAGAGCAAACGGCACCGAGGATGTTAGGGATATGGTGGCCCCTTTCGTCGGTGTATCTCTCTTTGCGATAAAAGCGAAGACTGCGGGAAGTGATATCGAGGGGAGGGACGGCGAATTGGAAGATGAGAGAGAGCGTTTCGGGTGGAAGATTGCGGGTGGACGAGCGAAGAATGTTGAGGCGTCGTAAGAGCAAACTGCGCTCGTTACTGAAAGTGCGTATGGAGTCCCCCAGGTGGTCAACTTCGGCCTGAATAAAGGCAATCTCGTTGCCAGGTTGGGATCGTTTGGTTTGAGATCGCTTGAGTTTCTTGCAATGGTCACAGTGAGGGCAGAAGGCCATTCTGTGATCTACACGCAGGCTGGCTGGTGGGGAGCAAGTGGAGAGCGAAGTTGAAGCTGAAGCTTGGAAAGAGTAGTTATATATGGCTCCTTCTCACAGTCACTGGTTAGCTTGTGAAAGTGAGCCATTGCACAGGTGCGCACGATGAACACGAGCCCTAATTAACGTTGAATATTGATGTCGATTTTGAAATTCGTACTAAAGGTTCGAGTGAAGCAATACAAATCCCTCGATCTCAGATTTCTGACTTACCGCCCATTGCTAGGATACGTAAAAAAAAAAATTAAAAAAATGGCATGGTGTAGGACTGGTAGGTAGATTTCATATTTCTTCGATAACAATCTCCTGCCAGCCCTGGGAATATGGAGCGTCGGCTAGATTTGAAACATAGCTCGTAGCGATGATAAGGGCGAAGGGAAGGAGAAAGGCGATAACATGTACGAACCCGATGTTTGAATTCCGCCTCAAGAAACTTCTGTTGAATATCCATGCATAGCTAGAGAGCAAAAGGTTCAGAATCAGTACGCCGATCCATTTTTTGGATCGGAGACCCTTGAGTGGAGATTAAATTTACAGGCTATCATAGGATGGACCGAGATGTTGTATCTTTTGGCTTAGCAAGTACAGACTAGACAGCGGCGATGTGTGGTGTACTACGAAAGACGACGACAAATAATGTCATTACTAATCTTTATAAAGGCCTTCAACCAACTCCTCGTCTTCGAAAATTTCTAGCTTCAACCCTCGCGTGGCCAACCCACGAGCCCGCTCTACATCCTCCTCCCATAACAAGTATCCAGGTAGTCTAAGCTGGAACCCGTCCCTAAAACCCTCCCACCTCGCTTCCAACATTTGCCAAAGTGTCTCCCGAAGTAACCCCTCGAGTTCATGCTCTTCCTCTTCCTCGTCTAGGCTTGGATCGTCGATCTCATATGGATCAATGATGCGGATCTCCCGTAGAGCAGGCAAATAAGTGATCCCTGCAGGGTGCGACTCGGGATTCAAGGACCCTAAAATCTCAACCATTTCCGGCGGCGGATATTCACTCAGCGTCAATATTCGAACAGATGTGATTTTCTCGAAAATCTCCCCAGGAGGTGCGGAATAGAATTGGGCCACCTCATCCATCATGGACCCTAGGAGCTCCAGCTGGACTAATGTTGAAGGGAGCCTCTCGAAAAATGCAGCCAGCTCATTGGGCATTGATTCCGGCAAGTTGCATCGAACCTCGTATGCAAGAACGCGCAGACGTGGAAATCGCGCATGCCGTAGGAACGATGTGTTATAAACGTTCTCGATGTGGGTCCATTCCAGGACCTCCATCCTCTGCAGGATACGCTCTTCGTCCCATTCTCGCACGTCCGAAGTACGAGAAATTCGGGTCTTCTTTGCACGAAATTCAATCACGTCTGGGCAGAGCATCAATAGTTCAATGCAGTGGTCCATTCGGACAGCGAAGAGGTTGATAATAGTGATGTTGTTAGTTGCTAGCATGGCCTGGGGAGCTGCGAAAGCTGCATTCTTGATGATGAGTCTGTTGAGTCGAGGAGTATTATGTGCCAAAATCTTTGCATTATGAAGGTAGTCCCAAAGACACTTTATTTCGTTGCCAAATCGGATTTCCTCCAACCTAGGCCAATCGGTAAACTCGAGGGGAGACCACGCAGGTGGTATTGAGCTAAGCCTCAAAACCTTGACTCGCTCCGCATTCTGAGGATGAAATATGACATCTCGAAACTGAGCGAGGAGGCCGAAGCCTTCTGGGTCGGAACGTGACCCTTCCGAGGCATCAATGGGTAATCCGCTCCCGTTGAAATTAAGCTCGAGTGAAAAGGAGAGATTCTTGACGTTACCCAAGTACAGCTGGAGCAGGGCCAACTTGGGTGCAGCACCTCGTCTGGTCACAACGTCCATGACGAGCGACGTCCAGAGCTGAGGTGTTCCGTGAATGACGTCGCGCCAATGGGAGCAAACAGCGCTGAGGATAGTAGGGAGATAGTGGCCCTTTTCATCCCCATATATCTCTTCAGGGTAAGGGCGAAGACTACGGGAAGTGATATCGAGGGGAGGGGCGGCAAATTGGAAGATAAGAGAGAGTGTCTCGGATGGAAGATTGCGTGCGGATGAGCGAAGGGTATTGAGGCGCTGTGAGAGCAGACTGTGCTCGTTATTGAGTATGCGTAGGGAGCTTTCCAGGCGATCTATTTCAGTTAGAATAGAGGCAATCTCGTTGCTAGGTTGCGATCGATTGGTTTTAGATCGCCTGAGTTCCTTGCAATGATCGCAGTGAGGGCAAGAGAACATTCTGCGATCTACACGTAGGCTGGGTAGAGAGCGCTGAGGCTGAAGGCTCGAAGTTATGTAAATGCGCCTATGGTACCACTCCTTAGTCAACTCGCCATAAATTATGTCAACTTAAGAGTTCATATAAGTGCCAACCTGTATATATATAAAGAAAATTGTCCTACAATATTCACATCTAAATCTTTTCTTTGGCGACACCAAACGAAGCAGCGAGAGTGCCCCTCCAATAAATTCTGTCAAAACTTCCAAGTCCTTGGAAGCCGGCTGCGGGGATACTGGTATTGTCAGTCTGAAGAGAGGCTAGCCGGAAACCATTCCGAGAGCCGCCCCTGCACTCTTCTAGCATCGCCGATGCATCTTTCCTTACGGATGTCTAGTTCATCATCAAAAGCCATAGGGTTGGTGTGTGGGTAGGAGTGTTCGGGCGCGAAATCCCAAGTCATAAGGGCCTTGGAAGGCTCCAGCGATCGAATACCTGTACTCAGTTTGGGAACATTCGTAACTCGCCAAGAACAACGTACCATCTAATGTTCGAAACCCAAGTACTCAAGAAGCATAATTTCGATGAAGTGTTGTTGATCCCAACATGTCGAGGGTATTCGGCTAAGAAATGTGAGTACTTCGTCCACAGCACCCTAGTGCATTGGCGGGTAAAGGTCGTCGCCTATGGACGGTATTAGATGGCGTTCACGATTATTTGGGTAGCTATTATAGCCTCCCTCGGTCGTCCTTGACCTAGAGTGGAGATTTTAATAACCTATTATCAAGGGCCCATGATAGGCGCCAGAGGACCGTGAACGGTACAGGGAAATTTGTTCGCATCTGGAGCTCTTGTGGTGAATTACAAGATACGTGTTCTTACTCTTCATATTCTGCGGGCTTTCTGCCTGCCCCTCGTCACCAACACCTATTCGAGCCTTCAATACCATACCACCCAAGAGTCATTCCTGCTCACCCATATAACCGCTGGTTGTAACACAAGGATCAGCGCCGCGCCGGCGGCCCGGTGCCTGCAAGTTTGACCTGTTGAGTAACACCAACCTTTGCACTTGTCGATTTCTACATTAGAGCTGACGCCTTCCGAAGGGCCAATTTTCCCTGCTGTACTTTCTGGCCAGAACTGAACAGACTTGCGAGGTCGTTCAGGCTGCTAAGACTGCACGGGGACGGGGGATTTTTCTGCGTGTCGGAGTGGTGGACATGATAGGAAAGGTGTAATGATTTGAAGGAAAGACAGTAGTGCGCATGCTCTCGAGTATGTCACTACTCTCCTTCATAGGTTGTCTGCTTCAAATTCCCCGGTAATCGTTCCTTGACGCGCTCAATGCGTATATATCTATCGAAATCCAGACGCCGAACAAGTTCTGGACTGCTCGGAAATATTGGAAGACAAGAGAGATAATTAAGAGAGTTCAGATTCCTTTGTGGTTTGACTGGCGAAATAGGTAAAATTTTAGAGAAGAAAGTTGGGTGCTGAGTGATAATTAGAACCACTGTGACGTAGTGGTGTCACGAGCGTGACACAGGGTGATGAAGATGTTTTGCGAATAAGTGTTTTATTTTCGATTTCTCCGATGAGTGCCAACGACCTTTTCTCCTTCCTCGACGCTCCTGCCGACGATAACGACGAAGACATAATCGTCGAAGATACAGAACCAGAAAAACAATTACAAGAAAATGGCCAGCCATCAACACCCACCAACCTGAAGAGAAAGGCAGGGAGCCCCGTCTCGACGCCGCTGCCTCCAGACTTGAATGGCGATGCAAATATGGAAGACGATACTCAGCCTGGCGGGAACGGACCTACTAAAAGAGCAAGATTAGGCTCTCCGAAACCGGTTGTTCTCGATGACTTTGAGACTGAGGCAAAACGAGAAGTTGCGGCGAGCGCTGGCTTGACCGGGGCTACCACTGAAGCTGGATCACGCCTGGAACTTCGGCATCAGGTATCATAACCTTTTCTATATACACATTCACAACTTGATGATTTACCATAGGTCCGACATCAAGTTGCAGTGCCTCCAGGCTATAGCTACATCCCAATATCACAACACGTACCCCCCGCGAAACCTGACCGCGAATACAAATTCGAGCTGGACCCTTTCCAGAGGGTATCGGTGTACGCGATTCAACGGAACGAGAGTGTCTTGGTATCAGCCCATACTAGTGCAGGAAAGACCGTTGTAGCCGAATATGCCATTGCTCAATGTCTTAATAGAAAACAGAGAGTCATTTATACAAGTCCTATCAAGGTTCTTATCCTGTTTGAATTTCTACCCTGGAGCGTGATGTTCACCTAGGCTTCTTTTAGGCGTTGAGCAACCAAAAATACCGTGAAATGCTTGCGGAATTTGGAGATGTTGGACTAATGACTGGGGATGTCACGATTAATCCCTCCGCCACATGCTTGGTTATGACAACAGAAGTACGTGTTCAACGTTCATTAACTCGTTTCGTCCTCATGAATTATCCCAGATTCTACGTTCGATGTTATATCGCGGTTCAGAAATCATGCGCGAAGTTGCATGGGTCATTTTCGATGAGATCCACTACATGCGTGATAAAGAGCGTGGTGTAGTCTGGGAAGAGACCATTATCCTCCTCCCGCACACAGTGCGCTACGTCTTCCTATCCGCGACAATACCCAACGCCATGCAATTCGCCCAATGGATATGTAGATCTCATGAACAACCTTGCCACGTCGTTTACACAGACTTCCGTCCGACTCCCTTGCAACATTACCTTTTCCCTGCTGGTGGGGAGGGTATCTTTCTGGTTGTCAATGAGAAGGGGGAGTTCCGGGAGGATAATTTCAGCAAAGCGATGGGCAAGCTACAAGATAGTGCGGGTGACGACCCTGCAGACCCAAAGGCAGGGAAGGGAAGGAAAGGAAAGTCAAAGAAAGGAGGACCGGACACCAAGAAAGGTGCGTACGTGCTGGATGTTTTAAATTATTGTGGTTAACCTTCCAACACAAAGGCCCCTCGGACATCTCAAAAATCATCAAAATGATCATGCTCAAGAACTACAATCCTGTCATCGTCTTCGCGTTTAGTAAAAGGGAGTGCGAAGGCCTCGCCATGAACATGTCCAAATTCGAGTTCAACTCTTCCGACGAACAAGACCTCGTTACCAACATCTTCAATAACGCCATTGCCAACCTCGCAGAAGCTGACCGCGACCTACCCCAAATTGCCAACCTCCTCCCCCTCCTCCGGCGAGGCACCGGCGTGCATCACGGCGGTCTCCTACCCATCCTCAAAGAAGTCATCGAAATCCTCTTCCAGGAGGGTCTTATCAAAGTCCTTTTCGCGACTGAGACATTCTCCATAGGATTAAACATGCCCGCAAAAACCGTCGTCTTCACCGCAGCGCGCAAATTTGATGGACGCGAGTTCCGTAACTTGTCTTCGGGAGAGTATATCCAGATGTCTGGGCGTGCTGGTCGACGTGGGTTGGATGATCGTGGAGTTGTGATCATGATGTGTGACGAGAAGCTTGAGCCTACTGCGGCGAAGGGTATGGTGAAGGGTGAAGCTGATCGACTGGACTCAGCGTTCCATCTGGGTTACAATATGATCCTGAACCTGATGAAGGTCGAGGGAATTAGTCCGGAGTACATGCTTGAGAGGTGTTTCTTCCAATTCCAGAGTAGTGCTGGGATCCCCAAGCTTGAGGATGGTGCGCAATGTTCATTTTTCTTCAACCGGATGGCATATTGATGTGTGGTCGCAGAACTGAAGCAGGAGGAAGAAGTAAAGAACGCGACAGTGATACCTGACGAAGAACGCGTAGCAGAATACTACGAATACCGCCAACAACTTGACCAGATGACTGCAGACTTCCGGGAAGTCATCACACACCCAACCTACTCCTTACCCTTCCTCCTTCCCGGACGACTCGTCAAAATAAAGTACCAGAAGCTCGACTTTGGTTGGGGCGTCGTTATCAACTTCCAAAAACGATCACCACCAAAAGTAAGCACGTTCCTCCTCCTTCCACTACTCGAAAGTTGAACGTGTTTCTGTACTACAGAACCGACCGATGCCGCTGGAAGACCTGCCACCACATGAACAATACGTTGTTGACGTTCTTCTGAATTGCGCCAAGGGCAGTACACCCTCTCAAGATCATTCCAACGTCGCTGCCCAACCTGCCGGCATCCAACCTTGCCCCGCAGGACAAAAAGGCCAACCTGTCATCGTACCAGTCCTTCTATCGACGATTGATGGCATAAGTCACCTGCGGCTGGTCGTGCCCAAGGACCTGAGGCAGGACAGTGCGAGGGAGCATCTATGGAAGAGTGTACTGGAAGTACAAAGCCGATTCCCTAAGGGTATCGCGCTCCTCGATCCAATCCAGCACATGGGGATCAAGGATGACAAGTTCAAGGAACTGGTCAAGGTAACGTCTGCCCCTCCCGTCATCGTGTATACCCAGTCACTGAATCCTCGATAAAGAAAATCTCGATAATGGAAACGAGAATGTTTTCGAGCCCTTTACACTCATCTCCCCAACTCCCCCAACTCTACACCCTCTACTCACAAAAACGCGCGCACCAAGAAAAGATCCGGGATCTTAAGAAGCGCATTCAGGCGACACATGATATACTGCAGCTCGAAGAGCTCAAATGTCGTAAACGTGTTTTGCGGCGGTTGAATTTCACGAATTCGGCGGATATCGTTGATATGAAGGGGCGTGTTGCATGTGAGATTAGTACGGGTGATGAACTATTGTTGACAGAGTTGATCTTCAATGGTGTTTTCAATCCGTTAACGCCGGAACAATGTGCGGCGCTGTTGAGTTGTTTTGTATTCGCGGAAAAGGTACATGGGCTTGTCATCCCTTGTGTTGGTTGCCTCATGAATAACTGATTGGGTGTTACAGAGCGAGAAAACAACCAAGTTGAAGGAAGAGCTCGCAGCGCCCCTACGCGTAATGCAAGAATTTGCGCGCCGAATAGCTAAAGTGTCTAAAGAATCCAAGCTGACAATCGACGAGAATGAGTATGTGTCCTCGTTCAAAGTCGAACTTATGGACGCGGTCATTCAATGGTGTCGCGGTGCTTCATTCTCCGATATCCTCAAAGTACGTTTCTCCACATCCATCCCGCTGTATCTTATTGACGCATGAATTTCGATTTCAGCTCACGGATCAATTTGAGGGAAGTGTTATTCGAGTATTTCGACGGTTGGGCGAGCTGTTGCGTCAGATGGCACAAGCGGCAAAAGTCATTGGAAACCACGAGCTCCAAGAAAGGTTCGAAAAGGCATCGGAGATGCTTGAGAGGCCGAATTCGGTCATCTTCTGTTCATCACTATACCTTTGATCCCTTCGGCTATTATCATTCTTGTTCTTGGTTTTGTGCAGGAGAGAAGAAAAAGACTCTTCACAGACTACTGTTCCACATTGAGTATTCGAGGCCACGGAGAGAGGATAATGGGCGTCTTGGGGTGTGACGGATTCTACAGACACAAGTACCAAGACAACGAGAGATTAATGATTCGTAAGAAGTATCTGGAGATAAGGTTGTATGGTCAGTAAGCGCCAGTGTCGACCCAGACACCAAGACAGACCATTAGGCCCAGATATACGCGAGGAAGAGATGCCAGAACCTCCAGGGGTGTAATACCACAAATCTCTGAGTCAGTTTAAAATCGTACAAGCCCAGAATTCCACGTACGATGGACCGCACATTGTAAGTCAGGTCGAGGTTACCGCTTCTTAATAAAATGACGCGATTCCCCGAATACACAGAATGAGTGGGTGACAGCTACAGCACTAAAACACTTAGTAGCACCCGGCAACTATCTCGGACATCTAGATCCTTGGCGTAAACCTCTCCCGTGATACTGACTGCCCAGAATATTTTTAGGCCTATGGAGGGAAGCATTAAGTTGCTTTATGACGTCACATGATACAAATAACACAGGAATATAAGAGCCTGTTCATCGGGATTAAAAGATATTTGCACAAGGTCAACCTAAACATGGATCCGAAAGAACTTACGCATAGGAGAAGGACAAGGGGAAACTAGAGACAAACCAGAAGCAAACCAATGCGCCAACCGACGTTTGGGGCATCATTCAGGGTTTGATTTTATTGATCGCAGAAGTCCGGCAATGACGCAAATGGAACTATACACGAAAATTACAGAGTATTAGGACTGTTCAGGTTGAAAAAAAAAAAAGGCTGTGCATGTAACTATTCTTGAACCACATGTGACAAGCATCCATCTCACAGCAATCCACCCCTCGTGATAGATCAATTCCATGCGCAAGGACTCCCCTTCACCATCCAGAAAGTTAGGGGCGGAATGACAAACATTCCAGCACGATACCATCGTCAAGCTCCTTCCCTTCAATAGTGCTTCAACCTGAGAATCGGGCTGGCCAAAGATCGCCCAGCGGAACGGGAGTGCGCAAGAAAACTCCAGAATAGCAGCGAGGATCTCGCAACGAGCGTGCACATTGACACACTCGTCAATCGCCTCCACTATGATGACCTTCCGTGACCCTAAATCATCTCCTTTGGCCAGGAGCTCCTCGATTGGTGCGAAAATGAGCTCGCGAAACTGGACCTTGAGCGATTTTGTAACGAGTGCAGGATAACGGCGGAGCTTGGCGTCCAATATGTTGGCATAGGAAGGTATATGGGTTGCTAGTTGGTCGGCAATAGTGATAAAAATTTGGCTCGGATCGTCTGCTCTCTGGGACTGTGGGTAAAAGAAACTCGCGGCCAATTCCTCCTGCACCTTCTCGGCACAAAGTTGGGCCAAATTGGACCTGGGTCCGTTCAACCGCAACACAGGAGAATCCGTTTGATGAGTCCATGCCACAAATTCTGCGACAAAGTCCTCGTGGTCTGTTTTCGGAATGGAGCCCAAGTCGAGCTCGCGAGCCGCAGAATCATATGCGGCCCTTGGATCTGAGTTGTTGTAAAGGATTCTGAGCCCTTCGCGATCGTCAATATCCTTCTCATGACAACAGCTAGCGTAAGAAGACTCACCGCTACCTTCTGCGACATCATGCTCTACGAGGAGACAATTATTCAATACAAGATTGCTGGTGTTTGAGAGCATCGTAGCAGTGGGAGGACAAATTGCGATGGAGAAATTGTTTCGGAGGAGCTTGCCTCTGAGAAGACTGGTAGTGGTGGGGATGGTTCAAGTTCACTACCCTTGCGTAGGTTGCCAACCCAAGGACGCCCACACTATACTTAGACGCAATGCAGTGCTCATAAGTGTTACCAGAAGTATTTGGTCTTATCATAATGTCCGTCTTGGAGAAATATGTTTGCAGAGGCATAAATTTTGAGGGGCTGCGCTGAAGTCAAAAAAAATGCAAACTTTAAGGAGCCTTGGAGCGCCTGGAGAAGGAGAAGGGAAGGGCAATGCTGGTATCAATGCGAAAAACTCCTCTCGCCACCATAAGGGCCGAACGTACTAGGAATGGCAGAGTCAACCCCCCGCTAATAGCCGTACCCATGGAGATATTCAAAGGGAAAAATGCACCAGGGTCCTTGTTGTACATCCAACTATCACCCTCATCAGCTTCAATCGATAGCTTGTCATTGCCGAAGCCTGAATTCATGAAGGCACTCACGAAAGTTCCTGCCAGGCCGGCCCTTCCACGATCTTGGTTGTCACGCCCTGTTCGACGACAACGGCACCATTCGGTGGCCACGAGAGAAGGGTACCAGTTGATCCTCGTTACTGTCGTTGATGGGGTGTTTGAAAAGTTTTGAGTCGCGAGCGATTTTCTTTCCACCTATTCAACTTACCGCCTTGAGAGTTTACTGGCAGCTTGTCTGCTATC